>JAFJTR010000002.1:932808-1095276 GCA_022559985.1 Parastagonospora avenae f. sp. tritici 18332-5
GGCTTAGTCCGTGCGGTAGTGTTCTCGCCAGACGGCAAGACAGTGGCGTCAGCATCTAACGACACGACAGTCAAGCTGTGGGACGCAGGCACTGGCACTAAGCAGCACACGCTTCAAGGACACTCAAAATGGGTTAACGCGGTAGTGTTCTCGCCAGACGGCAAGACAGTGGCGTCGGCATCTGGAGACAAGACAGTCAAGCTGTGGGACGCAGGCACTGGCACTGAACTCCGCACACTTCAGGTCCAAGCCTGTATCTCTACACTGGAATTTTCTAGGGACGGGTCATCTCTCATCACCGATGGTACAACCTATCCTACATTGCTAGTCTGCGACGAGCAATGCGCTATTGTGGAAATGCCGTCTGACGTCTCCGTCAAGGGAGACTGGATATACCGTGGAGTGGAGCCTGTGATCTGGCTCCCTCCTGATCATCGCCCGATTTGCATTGCTGTATATCAAAATATTGCCGTCTTTGGCTACATGACAGGTGCTGTGACTATACTTCAGTTTGCTCTATAGTGTTCAATCTATTATGTATTTTTTCTGAGGCCTGCATAGTATTTACGAGTTGTGCTTTGAATTTCTTTGATACTAAATTGTCACTCCTATTAAGATCAATTCGGTACCGACACCTTCAATACAATTTAGTTAATGCTATCACTTGCTATCACTTGCTACGACTAGGACTAAACAAGAGGAGTAAAGGCTGCAGAGTTTAGCAGTGATGTTTGTGGTCATACAAGGCTTCTATTCACTCACTAATTTATGAAGTCAATATTACACTTTACTAAGAGCTGATCTGTTTCTGGTGACAAGTTCCTTAGTGTTTTGCTACTGCTGAGTGCGCGCGCATATTCTCAGCGCAAATTAACTTGTCAGCAGCCGCGTTCTGTTGTGGCAGTGTTGCGCATTGCGACAGGATTCTATCGGACAAAGTACAAGTCTGAGGTCGCGCGGTAGAGATTTTGATACGCTCCGTAGTTAACCGCGTTCTTTGTGATAATGGTTGGAAGATGTGACAAAGGTAAGGGTATAACAGCACTTAAGGCTTGAACCTTATGGGACGCTCGTATGACGGGATTTACTGCAAGTTGCTTCATTAGTGTGTATCGAATGAGCTTCCTAGCAGGGCATAGATGGCTAGTCGCAAGGTATGACTGAACCGCTCTATCCACAGCGCCAGCGAGCGCTCGTTTATTTTCACGTTAGGACAAACCAGATAAGACTATGTAGGGACCCCTGTCGGCCAAACCGGGATATGTGTGTGCGCAAAATCGTCCGAGATGACACTGATTTCGAATAGCACTGTATAAAGAAGTTCGAGTATTTTGATGAAGAGTGAGTGAGAAGGCAGCAGAACACTGCAGCTTTGTGTATCGTCCCAGAGCCAGGGAGGGGCACAATATCGCTATATTCGACGTAACCCTCTAATAAAAAGAACATGTAAATGAATATCGAACATTCTGAAAAACGAAAAAGGCAGGCGAGACATAGGCAACCGACGTTAGCTATTTAGGCCGGAGAAGACGACAGGACATCAACGTTTTGTCTGGCCTTTTTGGATCTGCAAGAAGCACAACATCAGTGTCTCTCATAGCGTTTCCTGGGAAACAGAGCTTGTAAAGCGATGCAGAATGTCTAGATTAAGCAAAGAGAGTGGACGACACATGGTACTGTACTTGCACACGTGTTTTGAATTTTAAGAAGAGAAGGCAGCAGAACATTGCCACTGGATGCGCAGTTTTTGGAAGCCACAAAAGGCAAGACATCCACTCCTCTAGGGCCAGTTTTGATAAACAGAGCTTTCAGGAAAGTATTCAGTCGATTTGAAGGGAAGAGGCCGAGCAGTGAAGATTATATAGAGTCCTCGAGGCTAGATCGCCCTAAGTTGTTCGCGATTAGCATGTGATCTCGCGACTGTGAGAATGTGATGAGGTCTTCCGGGCACCATTAATAAAGAAGCTGCAATCCGCGAGGAAGATAGTTATAAGTGGATGGCTTCATATTGAACGAAAGGAGCTACTCATCACAACAAACGCGCTCGTAAGAGACCCATTCCGAATTCCTCGAATCTGTGATTTCCAATAGATCGACACTTAGATTGCAGCAGTGAGACACAAAGGCAGAAATGAAGTCGGAAATTTATTTATCGATGAATATCTCTTGGGAGATGAATTATGGAAAAAATTCCAAAACGTCTCGGTGGGGACATGACTCTCATGCGCCTGCGCACGGATGTTGCTCAGGGTGATGCTCAAAACACTACTTCTATGCAGGGTTGCGCATCTTCAGACTCCATGTACCACATCAGGAGATCTTGTCAAGCGTCAAGGTTGGGGAGAATCATGTAGTATTAGGCTATGGGATAGAGAGGCCTATGTACTGAATGGAGCACGCACTAGTCCCAATGGGGAAGTGCGTGAGAGCAAACATGCGGTGGAACCTGGGGCAAACAGTACCGGCCCGTGCGGGAGACCCCACAGCCGACAGATCTCTAAGACTGCTCAGAAGCTTCTCCACGGTCGTTGCTAGCAGTCTCAGCGCTGCGCACCTTACGGCCGGACTGGTTCTGAGCTTGGGGGATGTTGGGCCTGATGCCGTTTTCATTCCTGTTCTCCCCCTGGGCGCTACGACGGGCGGAAGGGTTGAGCGAGTTCTCAATGGATTCGAAAACGGCATCTGGAGCCTGGGCGCCACGAGACTTTAGGCTGGGAGGGTTTGGTTGCGGGAGGCTGGGCCTGGCGGCGTCGTCTTCGATTCTGCCCTGGACCTGTGGGCTACGACGGCGGCTAGAAGGGTTGAGAGATTGCTCAATTGACTCAAAAACAGCATCCGGAGCCTGAGCGTCACGAGAATTCAGGTTAGGAGGGCTTGCCTGGGGAAGGTTATTGTTTCCGCCGTTGTCCTCAATCCTGCCCTGTCCTTGGGGACTGCGCGCCCTACGGCCAGAAGGGTTCAGCGACTGCTCAATCGACTCAAAGACCGCATCTGGCGCCTGGGCGCTACGACGGCTGGAAGCGGGGAGGGCTCTGTTGATGGAGTCGAAGGCAGCATCTTGATCCGCACCGGCATTCTGGGCGGTGCGAGACTTCAGGCTGGGAGGGCTTGCTTGGGGGAGGTTGTTATTTCCGCCGTCGTCCTCGACCTTGAACTGCCCCTGGGCGGCGCGGGACTTAATGCTCGAACCAGGTCGGAGGGCGTTAATGGCGTCGGAAACGGGGTCCTGTGGGGCCCTGGTGTCGAGCTGGAGTCCACGAGACTTCAGGGCGGACGCAGGTCGAAGTCTGTTGACGGCGTCGTTGACGGCGTCTTCTGCTGGCTGAGTATCGGATTGGGGTCCGCGGCCGTTGATAGTGCCAGTGGGTGCTGAGTAGGCTGTAGAAACCATCAAGCCGAGGGCGATGGCGAGAATTTCTGTAGTACGCATGTTGAAGATCTGGGTATATTGCAGGGGAAAAGTGAACGAGTAGATGTAATGGTAAAGCAAATAGATAAAATGTAGTGTTGGAGTAACGAAATATACTATTGAAGGACCGGCCTGTACTGTTGGATGGAGATGTGATCTTCGAGACAGACGTTGGAAGCTCTTTATATACAGCGTGTCGGTCCGCTAAGTTGTCTCCTGTTCCATTGTAGCTACCAGAAGCACCGTATGAACCAAGAGATGCTGTATGAACCAAGAGGCACGGTGTGATTCCTGTAACGCGCAATGCAAAGCCATGGATACAAAGAAGCGAAGAAATTCGCCCAGATGCTATACTAGACAGGTATTAAGGCAAGGCCAAGTTGTCTCCTGTCCCATTGTAGCTATCCAGAAGCACCGTCTGAAGAAGCAACAGCATGATTCCTGTAACGCGCAGTGCAAAGCCATGAATACAAAGAACCCTGGGAAAGTGAAGAAATTAACGCAGATGCTATACTAGGTAGACATTAAGATGAATCAAGCGTTTCTCTAACATAAGTCAAGGCAACTTTACAGAGCGATGGCATGTTTTCTATTTCTTAGCATCCTCACATCGAGATATCTGCGACCCTGCCCAGGCGCAACGGCCCGTCAGTCTCGCCGAACGCAGATAGATGTTAGGGCAAGTTAAGCGATTCTCTAAGATGAAGCAAGGCAGCTTTTACACCGCGATGACATGTTTTTTATTCCTTAGCATCTTCACATCTCGAGATGTGCGACCATGCCCAGGCGCACCGGCCTGTCAGTCGCGCCGAACGCGCTAGAAGCGGTAGCTGCGTGAAACTCAAGATGTCACTAGACTGGTCTGTGACCCCTTGTCTGGCGACCTCAGGACCTCGGGAAGTTGGCGAGATCATGCCTCGTGGATCAACGCGTTCGGGTAGTGGGCTTGTTTTGTCGGATAGGTTCCGGGGGAAAGGGATGGGAGTAGCTTGGTATCAATATGCTGAATTTATGAAATATACCTAGGTATGGCATAACTTTGTTGGAAATTCTAGCGATTGTTCGACTACTTTGAGCAGGAGATGGCTTCGCTATTAGACACTCTGTGTGATGTTGATTCGGGATCATGAGCTGAACTAGATGCTTGTGATAGCAGACACGTGCGTAGACGCTGAATGGCGCTAGGTGGTCTATGATTGCCACACTGCCAGAATGTGAAGAAGTGTTTTGAGGTACCACAGCCATTGCATGTATACACAGGAAGCTCTCTGGCGGTGATGGCTCTAAGCAGCTTCCCTTCGTCTCCGATATCCCTGATGACCACTAGCCAGTCGATAGCCACCAGTGTCGACCTTTGCCGCACTGTACTTTTGTTCAACTGCTCGTCTCGATGCCGCTGATCGGGAATGATACGTGTGCTCCAGCTCCGCCTGGAGTGGCTGAATGCGCTTTTGCACATGATCGCGGGAATTCCCGCATGACTGCAGTAATCCGGCATTGGGGCGTGTCGAATTCCTTCAAGAAAAGATCAAAGCCGTGGTTCTTTTATCTCTCATCTCCGCTGTGCTCCCCTCTTCGACTTCGACTCCGACTCCTAGTTCGACTTCTGCTCCTCGAGTCCCGACGGCCGCGATCACTCGGACTGCGTGTCCTCCTCTCTCCATCTTCATAACTGCGACTCCGACTTCGCGTCCGACTCCTGCTCCTACTGTCAGAACTCCTGCTGCGACTCCTACTATCATAACTCCTCGTCCTACTCCTCACACTACCATCACTCCCCTCCTTCAGCTCCTCGTCCAACTCATCCACCTCATCCCCCAACGGACTCTCCCTGGGCTCCAACATGTCCAGATCCTCCAGGTTCGCCCTGCTCGGCAACTTCCACAGACTAGTCGCACACATGCGGTCCTTCGTGAGTAGATCATCGATAAATTGATCGACGTGCGTGAGCGTAAACGCGTCTTTGAGCCGGCGCTTGATCTTGCGATAATCCGTGAGCAGTGGCTCGAGCGTCTTGTATATCTCGACGGGCTCCCACGCGAGGCGAATGTAAAAGGCTGCAAGGCAGCGCAGGTATTTGAATTGCCCGAGTTTGCCGGCGGCGTTGGGGTCTTGTGGTTTCTCATCCCCCTCTTCCTCCTCTTTCTTGACATCCCCCTCCCCATCCTCCTCTTCATCCCCAAAATTCAAATACTCCAGCACAATCGCCTTCTCGGGCACCAGCTGAAGCATTTTAAACGCGAGGCAGAGGAAAGGCGTGGGCTTGCCTGTGATGCCGGTTGTGCCGCCGATGAACTTCAGGTCGGCGGCGCGGTCGCATAGGGTCGCGGCATTGAGGCCGAAACATTGCTCTTTCCAGTAGTAAGACTCGGTGATGCGTTCGCGGACACCCTTTTCGAATAGCAGCGCGGGGTTCTGGCCGCGGATCAGGGCGCCTGAGTAGCCGCGGTCGTCGAGGAGAGCGCGCTCGTCGGCGCGATCGAAGCGCGGTTTGGAATTCGCCATTGGGGTCGCGTGTGTCGTTTTGTTTTATCGCATGCGTTGAATTGGAACTGAGTTTTGGCGTCGAGTGTGTGTTCAGATTGGTGGTCGTGAAGCTCGATATCTTGTCGCGACAATTTGATGGCGTCTTATCGATAGTCGCTTAGCCAACGTAGCGGTCAACACGGCCCTGCGCACATCTAGGCCCGCATGCACGTCACACCAGTCCACGACATAATCCCACTTGCACGAGCTGATGACTGCATGCTTCATGATACCTTTCACATAACATCTATACCTATTTTGATACCCACTTTGCTCCTTGCTTCCTTCCACCATGGGGCGGTTACTACTGTCCTCGAGCCAAGTCTCTGTTATTCTTTCTGCTGTTATTAGTATGTCGAGTGATGTGAATGTAGTGCGACTTGCTAACACGCAGTAGTTTTCATGTTCACGTTTGCGCTCTTTCTCTCAGGATATGTCTTACAACAGCGATACGTTCACAATCTACAAGCCGCGATAAAACCGCGCCTACCTAAACCACTCGTACAACAAGTAATAGAGCCGCCAAAGCTGGACGTAAAGTGGGCACGACCCATGGGAAGTCGGCCAGAGCTGGACGACTCGTATCAGCAATATATCGCGGGGCAAACCATGGACTGGAGTCGGTTGGGCTATGTTCAAATGGTCAAAGAGCGCGTGGAGCTGTGCAGCGCGGTGATGCTGCTGTCGGATCTACATCGCATGAAGAGCCCGGCAAGGAAGATACTCATGTTCCCGCGACTGTGGCTAGCAGAGGCAGAGGAGACGAAGAAGGACCCACAAACGGCGACTACATGGCGATTACTACGGACAGCAGCGCGGCGTTACGGCGTCACCTTGGTACCCATGGAACCTATCGTCGACGGAGCAGATGCAAACCTGGCCACTTCATATTCTCTCGCCAGCATTTACTCGCTCGCTGAGTTTGAGAGGGTGGTGTATCTGCAAGGCCCGGGCACATTGCTTGACGCGTCCGCGCTGGACTCCATGCTGGCATTTTCAACGTCTGAGACCATAGCTGCATTCCCAGCTTCGCCAGAGAGAAAAGAACTGTCGACTTCTCTGCTTCTTGTACACCCATCGAAGGAGACATTCCAGCAGCTGAAGGCGCAGCGAGCATCTGCTTCCATGTCAGACCTGGAACTGTTTCGGGCGACATTTCCGGCGTCTGAGTCGCTCATTGCAGAGTGGACGCTATCAAGGGGCAACCTGTTCTACGAGTCACAAAGCCTCCGTGAACCTGTCGACGAGTTCAACACCACAGCGTTCGAGGAGGCGACAACCTATGTGCGATTGTCAGACCCGGAACTGCCCGGTCCAGAATATGACGTGCCGTATTCGGACCGCGTGCGCCTCAGGCCCAAGAACCGCGAGGCCGAAGAGGTATGGAGCAGGCTGTACGAGGACTTCAGACAGCAGCGCATGGACGTGTGCGGACTGGATCTGGAGTACATGCCGGTGGTGCTCGACGGACTGCTCTCGAAGACCAAGGCTGAGACGGAGCTATGAGACGAGCATCGATGTTCCTCGAGACGAAGGATCCAGGCAGTCCACGGTCCTGCATGGGCCTGAATGTATGATGATGTCTCCCGCGCAAGGCGATCGACACGCAGTGGGATAGATAGGGTTGGTGTTGGTGGGGGAAAGTGGTCGAGAACGGTCCGCATGCAGCATGACCGGGTATGTATATATGGATCATGCAGCCCCAGGACTCGGTAGCCGTGGCTCGCAGCGCTGGGACAAGTCAGGGCGCCATGACGCAACCGCCGGGCTCCCCGCCGAGAGCGTGGGAACGTGAAGGAAGCAATTGAGGGACGGGCGGTGCATGCAGCATAGCGAGGGCGTTGGATATGTAGAGGTGCGGCAATAGACATGTGATTATGCAGTGCAGACGGGCGGTTCCCAATGCAGGCGGGCGGTGGAGCCCATGCTTCTTTGATGCACAGGTGGTGATGGCGCGCATCGCAGCTGCTTCCCCGCGGTAACGTCAATCGCAGCTCCTACCAACCTCCCTGCCCTCAAGCTCAAGCGCAAGCTCAAGCTCTCCAGCAGAGCTGCCCCGTCCCATTCCATCCCATCGCTATCCTTTGTCGTGCTGCATGCTGACACGCTGTCGCGCCCCATTGTGCCCGTCTGCGTCGCCTAGCTGTCCATTGAGGCCGCGCGCATTCCACGAGGGCTGCCGCTGAAGTTGGCGATCGCCCGCCCGCGGCACAGGAACAGCCACTGGCAGCTCCAGCCAGGGCAGCGCGCGAGCATTAGAGTTAGCACCAGCATTCCACTGCCTCTGCCTCTGCCTCTGCCTCCGCCTCAGCCTCTGCCGCCGCTCCTATGCCTACCCTCGGATTCCTCAAGAAGAAGCGGACGAAGGACTCGCAGGGCTCCAACGACCTCAACAGCCCGACCTCGCCCGTCGACTCGTCGACGCCGCTGACGCCCACGACGTCGAAGCGCACCTCGGGCTCCTTCCACCTGCACAAAACGAAGACCAACGACTCGACCAAGGCGGCGTCGACCACCAGCCAGCCCGCTGCCGCCGCGTCGCAGCACAAGCCCGCCGACTCGATGAACCCCGCGGGTTACGGCCAGCCGGCGCAGCAGCAGCAGCAACACCAGCATCAACAACCGCAGGCGCAGGCGCTGGCGAGCCCCCACTCGCAGCCCCAGGCCTCGCATAACACGCCCAGCATACAGAACCTGATACACCCCAACAACACCGCCAATGCCTCGGAGCCTGCTAAGAACGGCGCCGGCGTGCAGTTCCAGACGCAGCCGCTCGCGCAGACCCGCGTCACCAAGGGCAAGTACTCCCTCACCGACTTCCAGATCCAGCGCACCCTCGGCACCGGCAGCTTCGGGCGCGTGCACCTCGTGCAGTCCAAGCACAACCAGCGCTTCTACGCCGTCAAGGTGCTGAAGAAGGCGCAGGTCGTCAAGATGAAGCAGGTCGAGCACACCAACGACGAGCGCCGCATGCTGCAGCAGGTCAAGCACCCGTTCCTCATCACCCTGTGGGGCACCTTCCAGGACTCGAAGAACCTGTACATGGTCATGGACTTCGTCGAGGGCGGCGAGCTGTTTAGTCTGCTGCGCAAGTCCCAGCGCTTCCCCAACCCCGTCGCAAAGTTCTACGCCGCCGAGGTCACCCTCGCCCTCGACTACCTGCACTCGCACAACATCATCTACCGCGACCTGAAGCCCGAGAACCTGCTGCTCGACCGCCACGGCCACCTCAAGATCACCGACTTCGGCTTCGCCAAGGAAGTGCCCGACATCACATGGACGCTCTGCGGAACGCCCGACTACCTGGCGCCCGAAGTGGTCGCATCCAAGGGCTACAACAAGTCCGTGGACTGGTAAGAATGTCTCCCTAGTTCAATTGATTGAATGCTAACAGCGCAGGTGGTCACTCGGCATCCTCATCTTCGAAATGCTCTGCGGCTTCACGCCCTTCTGGGATGGCGGCTCGCCCATGAAGATCTACGAAAACATCCTCAAATCACGCGTCAAATACCCGCCCTATATCCACCCTGATGCGCATGACCTGCTGCAGAAGCTCATCACCCCGGATCTGACCAAGCGACTTGGCAA
Organism: Parastagonospora avenae f. sp. tritici 18332-5; assembly: GCA_022559985.1. Classification (NCBI taxonomy): domain Eukaryota; kingdom Fungi; phylum Ascomycota; class Dothideomycetes; order Pleosporales; family Phaeosphaeriaceae; genus Parastagonospora; species Parastagonospora avenae. Next base: position 942,332 of record JAFJTR010000002.1, read on the forward strand.
TCTGCACGGCGGCAGCAAGGACGTGATGAACCACCCGTGGTTTGCGGAAGTCACCTGGGATCGGTTGCAGAAGAAGGACATCGATGCGCCCTACGTGCCGCCGGTCAGAGCTGGCGTCGGCGACGCCAGCCAGTTCGATAAGTATCCAGAAGAGACGGAAGCATATGGTCAAGCCGGTGACGACCCGTGCGTGCAGAGTCCTCCTTACACTGTAGAACACATTCTGACGTGTCCGAATAGCCACGGGCACTTGTTCCCGGACTTCTAGATACTCTCCTATCGGCAGCAAACCCGCTCCTTTCCTTGGCAACCCATCTTCCTCGAAAGACTACGGCACGAAATCCCGGTCAACAATACACGTTGCGCCCGTCGAGACTGCGCCCATTCAACCACATGTGTCCTTCAAACTACGATTTTCCCTCAGTCGCAAAAGTGGGTGGGCTTGTTTTTGCACACATGTAACCTTTTCTCCTTTGATATGTCTCTACTACTATTACTACTCATGCAATCCTTGACCTCCTGCTTCTGGATACATCACATTGCCATCGTTGAGGATCCGATGGCGAGTGTGGGGCTTTGCATCTGCTGTTGTTTGTGCGAGGTTGCAGACGATGATTGTGATAGTGCATGAATGAAAGAGGCGCATGGAGGAAGTAACACACACCTAGTACGATTAAAACTTATAGTCGAGGGGGGAATAACACCCCAAGACCTCACTGATTCATTATGACTTGGCTTGAATCTTGCATTCAACGTGCGTGCGCGACAACCTTGGATATACTAACATGAAAGTACATCGAGAGCATGTTGGCCTTCACAATCGGCTGCTGTCATCGCGGTGCAAACGATCGACCATTCACACGCACCACCCCGCGAGGCGTGGAATTGACTCACACAGTGTCAGCGCATCGAGCAGGAGGTCTGAAGTAGGGTAGGTTGGAACGATGCATGACATGAGGTCAGACCCAATCGGGAAGTCCCGCGCTTGTTCGCCAAGGAACTACCCGGTGCGGAGAAGACAGACACGTGAGTGTGAGGATTGGGACATTGCGAGATGTATACATATCCCGTCTTCACTCTTCTTTTCTGATATTCACGATCCTCACTGGAATGCCGAACATGTCACTTCCGGCTATTTTGCGCGGTAGACCTATATGCAACGTCTCCCAGCGACGGAGACAGGAGGATGGGGATGGCAGCGGCGAATGAAGGTATGTGGACTACAAGAGTCGTTTTATTCATGTTTTTCGTGTTTTCCTCGTCGAGGTTGTCGGGTATGATTCATGGAGGGCGAGTGATGTGTGTTTATGCTGCGTCAACTTATCCTTGGTCTCGCTCACACTGAGATTGGCTTGCTAGTGGGATAGTATCGAGCAATGGTGCGCAGATATGTAGGATGCAAGCACTACGCTCTAGTTCTTAAAAGACGGAGAATTATGGCGTCTGTGGAGTTGTTGCCAGATTATGCTGGGTCGGGTCTTACTGGAGCGAGGTTTGGTTCAGCATTCGAGGGGAGTTTGACGACGCGGTTGGTTGCGGCAAAGAGCATAGATGCGGGTACAATACAGGCTGGGCGCAAAGGGTCAAGTCCGCCCTAATGCTGACTGAGAGCGCAGTGTTAAGTTTTAGGGTAGTGTGAGGCGTGGACTAGAGCACAGTCATTGCGAGATTCTGCTCGGGAGAATGCAGAGACTTAAGGAAGAGAAGGACATGGAGCTACCTGGACTCATGGATTCGGAGCGAAATGGACGAAGGGACATCGCTTAGTCACTTGGCCACTGGCATCAGGCCGGCATTAGTATTGCGGCGTCTTTGAACCATCAACTCAGCCTGGGATACGCCAAATAACTCTGCCGAGTCGAAGAGAATTGCACCATGCCAAACAAATATGTGCTATCAAGAGCCCTGAGTCCGCAGCATGAATAGGTAGGGCCCACAAAGAGATTGTTGAGTGAGGTTGGGTACTGACTACCCACAGTGAGAATTGTATCTCCGGACCGTACAGCGCCGATGTCGCGACCATGCTCGAAAGCTGCAACTCCGCGTATCGTGACGAAATATTTATTCCAGTAAGTAGCGCCTCAAATGTGTACCTACTCAAATAAAGCCACATTGGCACCGTGGGCTGATGAGACGAGTGTGGTGTTAGACTGTTGGTTCGATCAATAATTCAGCAGAAGCAATACGACGACCACGTCGACGGACGTTCCAAACTGATTATGAGCAGATCGTATCGACACAAGTTGGCTGGACCTAAGACGCTCTGCTCGACTATCTCCGAGGTCGCCACAGGACTAGATTCACATGTCAAGACGGACCGGCTGTCAGGCATTGATGCCAAAACTTGAAAGAGAAATGGTAAATTCCGCGGAGCACTAAGACGTCGCTGTATCTGGGCTGCATCTCCATCAGCGATGTCTCGAACAGCGCCACAGAAGACGAGGAGTGATAACGCGACGACCCAGAGTTGGCAGTGACGTCCACCCAGCAATGGGCGAGAGCTTGTGTTCTTGTACATCGAAGATCTGGCTTTGGGACGGTGTACGATCCCAGCCGCTGAGAATTGCCAGGAACTCTGATTTATGCAAGATAAGGCACTGTCGCGCTTCTTCATTGGCCAAGAAATGCTCGTGTAGGGCCATCATCCTCACAGCAGGCAATTGATCGTCGACAGAGAATAGACGTCTGATACACAGCCTGGTCGAACCGTATCGTCATGGTGTTCGCACAGTAGACACCGTCCACTTGGTGTGAAGCTACGGGAGATATCGCGCTTATCGTTCACCAGCGGCTAGGCGCGCATGGCGAACAAAGAACACGGCCACTCACCACGAGGCGCCGCGTGACATGTGAACCACGAAATTCATTTCAACTTGCTTTTGGTTGGACCGGTCCAGTAATCCAGATCCCCAGGTCCCATCCGCATGGTCTGGTCGACGCCACAGTGTTGGCATGCTCGCTCGGAGCACCAGGAGCACAAAATTATCGTGTAACAGTCGAAGCCACAAAGTGATTTTGTCAAAAAGCACCGCGGAAAAGCTGAGATCATATTATCTCCAGAAGTTCTGATAAGCAATCTATGTTGGGAAACTACTACGGATCCACTAGCGCGCTTCAAGTCCCTGCCAAGAGATAAGAGAACGCCTCTCCCATGTGCCTGGCCCCACACTATCCCACGTCAAACTTCAGTCTACCCAACCGCGACCAGCCGCAACAACCTTCCTCCGCTCCTTTGGCACTTCTAAATCCAAAACATGTCCTTCGATTCGCTGCACCAGCCGCAAACCCCAGACCTGTACACCCCTGTTGGTCGGAGACACGCTGCGGGTGAGTCGGTTCGTGTCTTTCTCCGTCATCCTGGTCGTCACCGCCAACGCAGATAACGAAAACGCCCAATTGACCGATTGAGAACCCGGAGAACACTGATCTCACTTTGGGCTGGGGGATGATTTGCACTGCATCCTGGCACCAGCTTAGCCGTGCGTCACATTTCTCGACCGCGGAAGTGCATTATTTGCTCCTATGAGGCAGTGTATATAACGTCTGCCCGTCGTATCTGGAAGTCTTATCTGTCAGCAGCCAACAATCTCTTCTGCATTTCCTGAGGTCAGCCAACTATCCTTGTCTCTCCGCAAAAGGGTTGCAGCACACCTACCCCAGATCACCAACATGGGTTTTGCAGTGAACAAGCTGTGGAGCGCGCCGGAACTCAACCCGTACAACAGCAAGGCCAGGTCGATTCCGGTACTCAACCCAGTCAACAAATATGGACGGGTCTTCTTCTTCTCGTGGATGGGCTTCTTCATCGCTTTCTGGTCATGGTACGCGTTCCCACCTCTTCTGAGTAAGAGCATCAAGGCAGACATGCACTTGTCGCAGAATGAAATCGGCAACTCCAATATCATTGCCCTGGTTGCGACGCTTATCGTTCGATTCATTGCCGGCCCCATGTGCGACATCTTTGGCCCTCGCAAGACCTTTGCAACCCTGCTCTACCTTGGCGCGCTTCCATCGGCACTTGCAGGCACCGCACACAATGCCATGGGACTGTATTTTATCCGATTCTTTGTTGGTGTTCTTGGTGGTACCTTTGTGCCGTGCCAGGTATGGACGACTGGTTTCTTTGACAAGAATGTTATCGGAACTGCCAACGCTCTCGTCGGTGGCTGGGGTAACTCTGGGGGTGGTATCACTTAGTAAGTACCTAAAGCCTGTGCTCCTGGCCTACGCTAACCGAAGCTAGCTTCGTCATGCCCGCAGTGTACGACTCGCTCAAGAAGCATCAAGGACTGAGCTCGCATGCTGCCTGGAGAGTCTCCTTCATCGTGCCCTTCATTCTCATCACTGCCACCGCTACTGGTTTGCTCCTTCTCACTGAAGACACCCCGACCGGCAAGTGGGCAGATCGTGCTAATGCCGTTCACCCTGCGCACACCGCTCAGCAATCGGTAGTCTCTACCACTGGAGGTCTGGACGAGAAGCCTGCCGCAGCAGCCTCCATCTCATCTGGTGAAGAGAAGAAACACGCTCCTGGCACAACGACTGGCGATGTCGAGTCAGCCACCGGCGAAGTTCAGGTCATTGATGGGTACCAGCACGAGGTGATCCAGAAGCCCACTCTCAAGGAGAGCATGAAGGTCGCCTTCTCGCTGCAAACCCTTTTCCTATGCTTCTGCTACTTCAACTCCTTTGGTGGCGAGCTAGCCATCAACTCCATTCTCGGATCGTACTACCTCAAGAACTTCCCCTACCTTGGTCAGACCCAATCGGGACGATGGGCTGCTATGTTCGGACTTCTCAACGTCGTCACACGCCCGCTTGGTGGCTTCATTTCCGACAAGATCTACGGAGCCACCAACGGAAATCTTTGGGCTAAGAAGCTGTGGATCTGCTTTGTCGGTGTTGTGGCCGGCATCATGTGTATTGTCATAGGAAAGGTCAACTCGCATGACCACGACACTATGATTGGCCTGGTAGCTCTCATGGCCATCTTCCTCGAAGCCGGCAACGGCGCCAACTTTTCTCTTGTACCCCACGTCCACCCTCATGCCAATGGTAAGTCATTCACACACTCATTCTCTTGAGCAATACTAACTCGCATCAAGGTATTCTCTCTGGTATTGTCGGTGCTGTGGGTAACTTCGGTGGGGTCATCTACGCCATCATCTTCCGCTACCACGGCACCAACTATGCGCAAGTCTTCTGGATCATTGGCATAATGATGATTGCTATGAATCTTATGTTCATCTGGGTCAAGCCCATTCCGAGTGGCCAAATTGGTGGTCGCTAAGCGGTCTTTTGTTGACGATATTCTGTTTCGGCAAGCGTTTTGTTTGAGATACCATAGAGCTGTTTAATGGCTTTGCGAAATGCAAAAATGCATGTTTGAGTTATATCATTCGCTTGGTTTGTTGGTGGTGAGGCTGTGGAATGGTCGTGTACCTAATCTTAGCTTCTCTTACCGCACCTTTGTAAATCGGGTTCCGTCAGTCACCACATCATCCCCGGCCATTTGCATCCCAACCAGCCTCTCATTCTGCACTTGCAAGAACACCCGAGACTTCCCATGCCTGCAGCATTACAACAATGTTTTCTGCGGATCTCTTAGGCCTCCCACGAGAGCTCCGCGACATGGTCTATGGCTACCTCCAGGAAGACACGACCGTGCCTTGGCGATGGGAAAACCATTGTAAGAGTAAAGGCACTGCGCCGTATTACCTGGCCGACGTCGACATCAAGAACTTGCCTTACAGCCCCATCGCCCTCGTGAACCACCAGCTACGCAACGAATACCTACACAGCTCCAACACCAACGTGAAGGTCACGTTAAATTTGACATTGAGCGCCGACATCTTCATACAGGACTAGATGCACTGTCCAAGACGTAACGCCCGACCCCCCAGCATTCGCTTCCATCCGCGAAGCCACCATCTTCATCTACCTGAACACTTACCGCGCAAGCGACCGCCCCTTCCCAATCGCCTGGGACTCGATCACGCACCTTTTCAAAGGGCTCGTCGATGCAGCACCGAAGTTACATACAATCCGCCTAGTCGCGCACCAGCACCATTACAAAAACGTCGCACACGAAGAATTGAACGGATATGCCTTCTCCCAACGATTTGCTGCAGCAACGCGCGAATACTTTTTCAACTCCAGCCCCACACACATACACGGTATGAGAGCGAGGAAGCGTGCAGAAGGGTACAGACTGGATTACGGGACGATTGAGGATTGGGCGGTGGTGGACCAGAGGCAGCTCATGCATCGATTGGAGAAGATTGGGATGTATTTGTATGGGAAGGGGGGGTGATGGAGGGGAGGTGTTTACGGAGGAGATTCTGAAGGGGACGGAGAGGGTGGAGGTGTATGAGGAGGAGGCGCTTGGGATGGTAGATGCTGAGAAGAGAGAGGGGATGAGAGGGTGGACGGGGGAGATTAGGGGAGTTAGGGAGGTGGGGGTTTAAAAGGTGTTAGAGCCAGGGGAAAATGAGTTGAGCGGTGATGGGAGATCGCCATAAGTTTGCGGAATGCAGTCAGTCGATGATTGAGTTGTTGAAGTTGAGGGTTTCGTTGCGGGTGTTCAGTTGTAGGATCACAAGATTCGATGAACTCCAACGATTTCTAGATCTGCAAGGATACAGAAGATATTTGAATCGGACGCTAGAGGTTTGGTCAGTATTCCGGCTGCCTTGACGTAAATTGTGTGAGTATTCACATCAAAGTTGTTCAGACGGACTCTGGGATCGGCAAAGGCACGGACCGCTATGAATTCTGCATTAGGTTAAGCTAGCGGCTTCTACCTTAGGCTTCACACTCCCACTGCTGATCTCTCCTGCTCTAGACACAAGCAACTACTCTAAGGTCACAAGCGACGACGTACCATGACTAACTCACCCACCGCACCAAATCTCCTCACGCTTCCTCGAGAATTAAGAGATCGCATCTATAGCTACATGGTGCACACGATCGACGTCGAATGGGATGGATTCAGTAAAGACGCTGTCCAGAGTGTCGGAGGCGGCGAAGAAGTCACCGAGCCCCTCCCCGGGCGCCTGATAAATTGTCCATATCCTCATGTGCTCCGTATACACCCTCGCATCTGCGAAGAGTACCGCAGCGTGTGCGCGAAAAATATTGAAGTAGTCTTCGATCAATCGTTTCACATGAGAGGACCGCTAGGATCAAGATACATCCCAAGGAGGGCTCTTCAAGATCAAGTTCTGATCCATCTTCGACATGTCAAGATCTTTGTCCGCCTGCATGCTCGGACCATGACCCAGAACCTGGATTGGCGGAACCAGCTGCTTATCCTTCGCGGCGTGGCTGCCAAAGCGCCGCAATTGGAGACCCTTCGTGTTGCACTACGGCAACAATGTCTTTCCAACGCACCTACTTGCCAGGATTACGAAGTACCAGGCATTTTGACATCTGCAAGCGAACGACTGCAAAACGCCGAGACGAAGCCATTCTTACCAGAGATGCCAGCCTCTCTCAGTGGACTTTGCTTAGTCCAACGAGGCGAAGGATACCACGTTGGCTATGCTTCCACATACAGAGCGCGAGACCAACCTCTGCATCCAGATCTGAGATGTACGTACATGATTGAAGGCCAGGAGCATGTCATGTATCATGGTATCCGCAAGATTGGAACATACACTTTTGCTCGCAAGGATGGTAATTACGAGAAGCGCCTGTGGACACAGAAAGAAGTTCTTTCGCGATGGCCGATGCGAAAATACCCGAAAGAAGCTATTGATAACGTGTTACCTGCGAGGGCAGCGCTGTTGCTCAGATTCCCGCTGGAATATACGGAATGGATAGAGAGGCGGGGAGTCGAAGATGTGCAGAATTGGTCCTGAACGAACATGACAGGGCGTTGTCAATCCAGCTCTGACCACCAGGCGGTGAACCTTGCGTTCGACTTGGTAGCAGCTTCCTGGCGATGCTTTGCATTGAGTTTGCGTTGATTCGTCGATCCCAATCGGGTTAGACCAGCCTCACGTGCCAGGCTTCCAAGTCCACGGGTATATGATGACATGCGGACGCGTTCGGAAGTTCGCGACGTTCATACAATTCGCCTTGAAATACATTGTCGAAGACCATGTCTTCTCCTACTTTTCTGAATTTGCCGCGCGAAGTCCGCAATATCGTCTACAGCTATCTGACCCACGACATCGCCATAGACTGGGGCTACAAGATGTTTCCTTTTCCGATTGGTGGCCATGCAGCGGTAAAACTTCACGTCAAAGACGCACCATTCCTCGATGTTTTGCTGGTCTGCTCACAGGTGTATCATGAATATCGCCAAGAGAAACGCCACGGACGACCGGACCTTGCTATCGAAGTCAGCCCTGGCCGCACCGGGCGCATTCTTGAGGGTCAACCAACAAATCAAGGCCGAGTCTTCAAGATCCTTGCACACGCCCACCATCTGGCTTTCCTCTACTGGGACATGGGCGAGGAAAGAGTCAAGGAGGCGTGGGACGATATCGAACAGCTCAGCAGAGCGGTGGCTATGCTGGCTCCCAACTTGCGGACCGTTCGGGTAGTCGAGATGACATTTCAAGGCGGTCTATCGAGAATTGAAGTTGGCCCCATATCTACCACGCCAGATCCAATCTCTTCCGGGACCTCTCCAAACGAGCTCCATCGCGTAGCTCTTGCAACTTCCCTGGTGACACACGGCCAGCTGGCCTTTTGGAACGATCGCATTGAGTGCGCTCCTGTTCATCAAGATCTTGTGTATAGGCAAGGCGACGAGGTGACAGAGTGGCGTTACACGCGCCGCAAAAACGATGCTGGTCTGGAAGCATTGCAGCACATGTACGCAGCGGTGTCTTGATACGGGCATATTCCTGTATCGTCGAGCCGGGGTGCAATATGATGAATTCTAATGGAATGGAATACGGAAAAGTGATTTGAGACAATTATGACATGGCACAGCTCATATGAAGAACATCCAGCATGGCGCAGTCGATTCGGACCTCATATTTAGACAGACGTGTTGCGCTGCCAGGACGAAGTTTGCTTCACGAGCTGTGCGCGCGGCCAAACGGCTCTGACCCTCTTTCTTTTGTCGCTTGGAGGTACACCCTTCCCATCGGACAATGACCAGTGGTCATCTCCACTCGGTCACAGTCGCCCGAGCGAAAGAAAACGAACAAATCGACATGCCTGCCAGTCGCCGATCAGAAGTTTCCGCGCACAAGGTTGTTGTTTCCGATGATAACATTAGCCTTACTCAACATCGCAATCCCTTTCACACCCCTTACGCAGACCGGATCTATCCGAAACTCGATGACATGGACACATACTGTTACAAAAACGATCCTCCCGTGCGAAAGTTTTCCATAGCACCGGGTCTGCATTGGTCGTCATCATAAGCGTTTGGCTTCTCCTGCAATATGCTCCACGACAAAATCAGCTCAGAATGGCGATGGAACCACTGGCCGCTAGCTGGAAACGATGGGATCTCGAAGGTCCTACTGGATTCTTCGCCACTATCGATGCTGAGTTCTTTGCGATGGGACGGCGACATAAACTCCAGCTGCTCCGACAAACTGTCCATTATCATCGAGCTATCGGTCAAGGACATAAGGAGACGTCGGGTGGAAACTGCACAAGATCAAGCAGTCAACGATCAGATCCTTCCCCATGTCGTTCACGCTACTGTACTTGTCTCAAGCAAGGATAGCAACAAATTCGACAACCACCTATGGTTCAACATCTTCTTGCTCAACAAAGCTTTGGCATCTCGATCACCGCATCTCACAACACTTAAGATCATTGCGCATGGATCGGCAGACGTCACCAGTGATTGGAATGAAGCGCCAGAATTGACCAAGGATATCGACCATCTCCCCTCACCGTATGCCAGCCTCGCCGGACTGCCGCTGCGTCGTCGATCCAGACTACGTTGGTCAGATGGAGAGTGTACTGAAAGAGACCAATGTAGGAGTGCGGACAGACCGACTCATAATAGCAAAGACTCGACTACAGGGGAACTGCACACATTTTTCAGGCAAGGCGTTTGTACATATACCAGCGAGGACGCGGCGGCATGACTGCGAGGACGAGGTGTTGTAGAGAGGGTCGCAAGAAGTGCATGATCGCCCAGAGCTGTTGTTAATCTTGGTTCAGTTCATTATGAATACGTTTCACTCCAAATCACTGGAGACGCTGAGCCTGTGCCGCCATCAAAAGCGGGAGCATTCATTTGTTCACTTAAGAATAGTCCAACGATGTGCCTGAGTATGAGTCAGCCTGTACGTCATTATTGGCTCAACGATGCGCTGCTATGAAATTGTGCGCCGAAGCTACATGGACTTCTTCTTTTGACAAACACATCTCGTGCCGCCCTCAACTACCGTCCGCAACTACTCAACCCAGACCAATTCAGCCGCTCGATGGATTCCTCCGCCCAAATGCTCCAGCTTCCTCGAGAGCTTAGAGATCAGATCTACAGCTACTTGTAGGAAGAAACTTCTTTCAGATCGCTCTTTCGCTATGGCCGCCGAGCTGGTTCCGCAACCATCTACTTTCACGTCAAAACTTCTCCAAACCTGAATTTGCTCCTTGCATGCTCCCAGCTCTACCACGAACATTCATAAATCGACAGCGCGTGCCCTCTATCACTGGTGCTAGTGTGGGATACTTTCAATTATACAGGTGCTTTGAACAACACTCGTCACGTGCAAGGCGCAGTGAAAGAGCATGGGTCCTTTCGTCAAGCATGGTGCGCGACTCTGATCATTCCGTTTGTGCGCCTGAGTCGGGACAAGTGGGAGACGTGGGAGATACTTCTCAACATTTTGTCCGCAAAGTCGTCAATGCTGGCTTCAATCAGAATCGCTATGACAACAACAATGAGTACCATAGGTATAGAGGAAGCATATGAGTACGTTCCCGCGATGCCAATCTCCAACACTATGATAGGCGAATTCTCTGCACCCCCCCTAGCTACTGTTGGATTTCCCCTCATTCAGGCATGCGCTTGCATGAATGTTGGATACGATTATCCTCACGGATTGGATTGCGTATACTACGACCATCGCTTGATTGCCATGTACACGCTTGGCTCTATTGTAAGCAGGCATGAGTGGTGGACTGAGACAGACATTCTGTATTACTTCCCGCCCAGTCTTTACGATAAAGAGGCGCTCAACTTAGCGAACCCCGAGAAGCGCGCTGTTCTCGACCAGCTGCCTTTTCGGATTGCATGGTGTACAGAGGAGCGCGGGTCAGAGATAAAGACCTGGAACGGGATTCAGCTCAAAGAGTCTAGTTTGACTAAAGCTGGGAATGAAGGATTTGCACTATGGTCGGAGTAATGAGATGAACTTGAGATGTGTGGCGGGCTGTTTGCAACAACACGGGAACATTCAACAACACGATTGAGCTAAGAGATGTACAATGTTTAGCACCATAAGGAAATGGGTTTTCACCGACGTACGTACTCGAATGAATGAACAAGGGCCGTAGTGAAATAATTGTTTCAGTGTCGTAGGATTGTTTTGACACTGTCTTTTGACTTCCGCCTTATGCACGTTGCCGATCTCGCTTTCCTAATTAAGATTGATGCCTAAACAACATGTCTTCTCGTCTGACTCATTGTCAGACCCCGTTTCCCTCCGTATTCTGTGAATTGCACGCAACTAGCAGTACCGATGGTACAGCAGAGAATTTGTAGGCTACACCCAAAGTCTTGCTAAAACCCACGCACATCATCACTATGGCGCCTTCTGCCCACCTTCTCCAGTTGCCCCGGGAACTCAGAGACCAGATTTATGGCTATCTGCATCACGATACCTCCTTCCCTTGTGTATACCGAGTCGGCCGCAAACGCACATTCTGGATCCGTCATGTTTTGGTAGAAATGCGAGTGCACAATGCGCCAGCAGCCAACTTGCTCCTGGTATGTTCGCAGACGTTCTACGAGCATTCGGAGCCGAATGACCGGTATCCGGTATCCATTTTCATGGACTGGTTTGATCGAAGATGGATTGAACGTGAAGGTAGACATGAACAAAGGCCTCAACATGGTCAGCATGGAGCATTCAAACATTCCAAGCAGTTGACACTCTTGCTCAAACGGGGAATCATAAGCGGCGGAGACTCGATCAAAGCCGACTGGGACGTCATGACCCGTTTCATTAAAAGCGTCCTCCACAAATCGGTGAATATGACTTCTGTTAGAATCGTCATACGAGAAGGGTGGGGCAGAATGAAATCGCACGCGCAACCTTCACTAGCGACTCCAGGTTATCCATACAGGAACCCGCGTTGGCTATTGCCTGCGCCGTCCAACGACATTTCGGATCTTCCCCTTCTTCAAATCGGCCAAGGATTCCATACAGAATTCTCGAATTGCGCGGTCCATTATAAACCCACCATGTTCCACTCGCAATCGTTGGTCGGTGTCTACCTGTACGGTTATGTGGGAAGAAAACATCAGTGGTGGAGTCCTGAGAATATCGTCGACTGCTTCTTACCAAGACTGTATCCACAGCATGTATTAGATACCGTAGCTCCCGATGAAAGAGATGCCCTTGCACGACTACCGGACAGTATACGCGGATGGATAGACAGGCGTGGAGAAGACGTAAAGAACTGGGATGGCTTCATTCATGATCGAGCCAGTATAGTCCGGCAGAGGAAGACGCGCATAGAGAAAGGATTCGCATCATGGCTCGAGTAGGGAGTGCGATGAAATCTGAAGGAGTTGTTAGCAAGACGGGAACTCGGAATGGCTTAGTTTGAGGCTGAGCATTTGGTTTCGCTTGTCTTGCGGCGCAGCCGGAATCTCGACAATGGGGCGTCGCAACGCAATAATCAGACAACATCGAAACACTTGACATTATATCTTATGTAATGCCATGAGTCTTAATCCATCCTAGGTCGTCTGTGCCTCTGCCATTTTTACCTTCCTAGGTGGGATCCAGCCGCCGAGATCTTTCCCATCGTGACTCACCAGCTTCATATAAGGCCACGAATTCCTTTGTCTCTACTGCACAACTAAGCATATGCAAAAGAGGCGTTTCCCGCCATTTCCAACGACTGGTACGACGTCCTGATACTTTCGCACCCATTACAAGGCTGTTACTTATTCTACTAAAATGGCACTCCCTGACGCCCACCTACTGAGCCTTCCACGCGAAATCCGAGATAAGATTATTGGGGATGTTTTCCAAGAGATTACCTTTGACTGGAGGTGGAAGATTCAAGGGATGCATCGCGTCGGTTTCAAGGTCACTGTACCACACGCACCACATTTCGGCATACTTCTAGCGTGCTCCCAACTTCACGACGAATACTTAGGCCACATAAAGCCAGAGCATCGGAAAATGGACATTAGGTGGGGTGGGGGAGTTACTCGGCGAAAACACCTCAAGGAAGTGGTAAAGAGCGCAAAATACATGAAAGCCTTTGAGTACCCCGAGACTGTGCGAATCAAGCTATGCTACCCCGTGTATCCGCATAAATGGGACACGACCACCAAGTTCATCGATGTGCTTCAGCTCGCAGCTCCTCGGGTTACGTGTGTGATATTCACCCAGCAGCTTGGCGGCATCAGCAATTTCCATACCAGCAAAATTCCCCAAAATGTGACATGGGAGCAGCGCCCGCCTCTCAAACCATGGGTCACTACGGCACCAAGTACACTAGGCGACTTGCGAATTTCGAGAATCAGTCTCATTTCTCGAGTCGAAACAGAATACAACACTCAATATTTCAAGGCCGGTACTATACCTAAACCTCAAAATTGGGGTGGGTGGATACATCTACCAACTTCTTCATGGCACAATTCTCACCCGCTCAACAATCGTATCACACAATACTACGTATTCACTTACACTCGAGGAAACATGGAGTTTGAGGACTTCGAGCCCGATTCCGTGAGTGCTCTGTGGCCAGGATACCGATTCCGAATCGAAGACGTGAAACCTGAATGGGAACTTTCGGATGCTGAAATGCAAATACTTGCGGAATATTCAGGGCGCATTTTCAAATGGGACTTTAAGGAGCGGGATGAGTTGCTGGCATCAAAGTGTACTTTTGAGATGGAGAAGAGGAAAGTGGTTCCGGATGGAGTGGATATTCATGAGAATGAGGGCTTTGCTCGGTGGTTTGATTGAAGGGTAGTGTGACCGTTCAAAACACACTGATAGCGACAAGAATTCACAGAGCATAGACTTAGTCTCCCTCGCATCAGATCACATGAACTAAAAATGCCAGTGTGCTGGTGCATGCAGAGTTCACATCGGTGACTTTGTACATGCTGCTATTTACAGGGCTAAATAACCAACAATCCAAGGTCTGTTTATAGCATTGATATACAATCTTCTTTGATTAAGTAGCAGATGTGAGCCCAGCGAGTGCACCTGACTGAGCCATGAAGTATTATAAATCAGTCACAGACAGATCCAGCATCACAGTCATGGGTTGGGGAAGCTGAAGAGGCGACAATGACTAAATTCTGTCCGTACACCTGACTTGTTCCGCAGCAACAAGTCACGCCACAAATTTAATGAGGTGATACGCGAGTGATCTGAGGAGCTGCTCAAATGTGGCGTGAAAGTAGAAGCCCCGCCTTCTTTGACAATCGCGAGATCAGTTAGCTCAGTGGAGCGACATGTTTACCCATCATCACACGTCAGATCTTGTTTTGCCACCTCGAAACTGGCGTGAGCGGAAATTCATAGCGCCATATAGGTCAAGTGAGCAGTTCCGATTCAACAGTGATGTTCGGTAGGCTGAGCAGAGCGAAGATTGCAGCGCCAGTACGGTGAATTACCATCCCCACGGTCTATATCGAGGAATGTTTCTTGCAGTTGGTCAAAACCTGATTTCGACATTTCGGGAAGAATCTCGCATTCTAAAGGCCTTGACAAGGGACGCCATGACATGAAACATAGCCCTGTTGCAAGGTAGTGCTTGCAGTTCGCTCCACTCAAGCTCATGCGAGCTCGCATTTCCTCGGTGCCCGAAGCCTTCTGGCTGTCCTTTGTGTCGTGTGATAGTGACTCGCTCGATGTTTACCTTCCGGTGCGTTGGTGTAGCGACGTGCAGGTTGCCCTGCGCCGCAACTTCATAGTCTATTCTGGCTGTCCGGTAAGTGCGGACAAAACGGTAAGACCATTGCATAAAACAGCACGTGGAAAGTCTTTTGAGTCTGGCATTGCATAAAATCTCTTCATTGCCGTGCTGGCTGGGTGCTGTTGTCGTGGTTGGGCAGCAAGGCAGCAATCGCAACTGCCTCTTACAGTGAGCGATTTCAAGGTGTCGCCTTTCAACTAGTTCGGTACGATTGTACGCCAGCAAGATGTTGATTGGATTTTCAGGAGTCAAGGTTGGTCGTGTGCCCATTACGCCTGCACTGGTTTACGGCCTCTCTTATCTTACCTAGACGCGCAATCCTGCAGGATTGACAGAGCCAATTAGAAGTTTTTTTATAGTTCCGCTTCAAGGGCGTTTAATTCCATAATTGACTCCAAGACCATAGATAGACAGGCTGGGCATAGGTATGCAGTGATGGCTACGAGGCGTGTGTGAGTCAGGGTTCTCCTCAAGTCTAGTATTTGCTTCGCGCAAGCAGAATTTAGAGCTTCCCTACAACGAAATTGTCGTTTTCATTACGTAGTCCATTCAAATATTGAAATGGATCCCGACTGTCGTCGTTCTGTTGGTGTCCTTACCGCAGCATCAGTATGCTCAGGGTTTTGCTGGATTTACGTTGCTTCAACTACCGAATATCTATTTGGCGCCTTTCGGACCGACGTTTACTTTGTAGAATACGATATTGTCGGTCCTATTTTATTGTTAAGAACTCCCAGTCTGCCAATTCTATTCGTGTTCCAAGGCTGTCTTGACCACCACGGCTTTCGTAGAATTCCTGGGGTCGATTACAACGGGACAGAACCTCAGACATGACTTTGATGCGTTAATTGTGCACACAGCACTGAATATGATGATGTCCATAATATTGCTCTGCAAAGGTGGGCAGCTTGCATAAGCGATCGACCAGGATGCACGTATGTGGCTCAGCAACAGAAAGTAGTTAGCGCCCTCCAGGTCGATTTGTGCATTCGCACCGATGTCCTCAAAAGTCCGCCAAGGTTGTGATCATAATCTCCGACCTTTCTTGATGTGATTGTTGCAATCAACTCATGATGGCGAAAGCAGCTGTCCTTGTTGACAGCCGTGGTGAATTTTGTGTAACACCATTATTGAACAGAAGATCACAACATAACACAAAAACAAGTTCATATAGTATGATGCTCCGCCTCTAATGCCCCACCTACCATGTGTGGCAAAGAATTTCGTGTCCAAACTGCTGCCTATAGCTCTATCTTTCTGTTAATCCACACTGTTCGATCTTCTTCTGATTGGCATTCTGTTGCATCTGTTATAATTCTGTCGGGATGCATCTCTATCAATACGAGGAGCTGCAACACGACGATTCCATTCGCATTCTAATTCTGCATCCAAGCACGGACGAGTCCAAACCGATTATGTGCACAATGCAATACACACAACTTTCTGATGTTTCCCTCGATTACGAAGCCCTGTCTTACACATGGGGAGATATGAATCATAAGCAAGCAATACATTTCCATGGTGGTCAGAGGAAATTGCTTGTCGGGCAAACTTGTTTTGATGCACTCCGGCATCTGCGTCAGAAGTCCACGTATCGGCTGCTTTGGATTGATGCGATTTGTATCAACCAGGAAGACCTGTTGGAGCGATCGTCTCAAGTACGGATCATGAATGACATCTATAGCTATGCCTGTAGCGTTGTGGTATTCCTCGGCAAGCATACCGCAGGCAGCTCCGTTTTATTCGCAGAGTTGGCAGCAGCAGACAAGCTTCTAGTGCTCGGGGATGAGATAGATCGACCTCCGCCGAGTCGTACTGTGGTGGAGGAACTTGAAAATCTGTATACAAGACCCTGGTTCAAAAGAGTATGGGTTCTTCAGGAGGTCTGCGGAAGAGATCTGGTTATGTTGATGTGTGGGTCTGACAGCGTGTCTTTCAGAGCGCTCGCGGCGTTACATTTTGATTACTCCAGGGAAACTAAATTGACGAAAATGGTATGGCCAGTCGCTTTGGCGTGGATTCACCGTCCTCCGGAAGAGCTCTCGACACCCCAGTTCGGCTTGTGGCATCGACTACACAAAAGCAGAGATTACCTAGCGACGGATCCTAGGGATAGAATCTTTGCATTGAAGTCTCTGAGCGGTCCGCAACATTCCAAATTGGACTCCTTGATTGACTATACTCTGAGTCTGGAAGATTGTTGCATCAAGACTGCAAAGTTCCTCTTGCCTGTACTGGGACTCAGAATGCTCACCGCCGTTCGCCATCCGCATCGCAAGGGCATGCCATCATGGATCCCAGATTGGTCTGGAAATCTCCCACTTCATCCTTTTCACTCCTATCAAGGACCATCCGGTCATCCTGCTGCGAAAGAATATGGAATGGCTGATAAGGCCGGGAATGAAAAGTTGTATGAGATACGTGAAGTCGAAGGCGAAGGCGAAGATTGCCATCTCGAACTTCTCACCACAGGCTATCGACATTCCCGCATAGTCGAGATGAGTCAGGAATTCGTATTCAACAGCATGGACGAGGCAGAGTCGCAAATGCGAAGACTATACCGCACCTTTGACAACTTAAAGAATATTTTTGCGCTAGATGAAAAATATACCGACAGCACGGTAATCGAACAGCTAGGAAAACTGATTGCAGAAGGTAAGGGCGCAGGCAGGATTCGGCAAGGTTGACATTGATGATGATATTAGCGATGTCCCTCATGAACGGCTCCGAGCTACATTCCGATCTGACACGGCGCATCGACGGCTTTTATGTGAGTCACTGCCGCCCAATCATTCAGCTTCCCCAATCTAATTGTGCTACCAGGCCGAACCTCAGGAGCCTTTACGTGGAGAGCAGATCAGAAACTTTTTCAGGTCTCTCCAGCAATGCAGGATCAGCATGCTGAGTACTGGCGAATTGGCAATAACACCCGGGTCAATTCAGCTTGATGATGTGGTATGCATACTTGCAAACACTAATTCAGCATGCGCTATCAGACCCAAAGGCAAAGGGAAATGGACGCTCGCGAGCGGTGAGATCTACATTTTCGCAAACGTATCTAGACTTGCAATGTTTCATGGGTCCATTGCGCTCGACGAATATGTCGCAGGTAATCGGGCTATGGTTGAGCAATTTATCATTCGCTAGCATGCACTCAACATCAAACAATCTATCAATGTGTCACTGCACCCGGGGCAGAAGTATATATTATGATCGTGTTTTTACATTCTAACGTAGCTTCGTGATCTAATCAATCCTGGCAGACTACAAAGTTGAGATATGGAGCGCGATCAAGCAATTTTACGGTACCTTCGTAAGCGGCTCACCCCCAGTGTCGAACCACACCACACCATCTGCAGTTCAAGCGCACACTACCGCTGAATACAAGAATCTAGAAACTGTGCTGGTTAACTTCAAGAAATGGAAGAACGTATGCTTTGGTGATTGCGTGGCTTGACGTGGTCAATGCAAGAAGGGGGTTGCTTTGCTTCGCTGATCCAACGCACAGCTTGTGAGTTTGGACACTTAGTAAAAGCGGCTCAATCTCTAAGATCTGCTAGATCATCACTTCTTTTTACCATCTTACCTGATTTTCGCATTGCGCGGGATTGGACGTCCAGATTCCTCCCTTTTCATGGATGGTGTGCCATCGCCATCGTATAATTCTTTACTACCCTATCAAACTCCCATAGAGCCACTATCTCTTTCGAGGAAATGCTCCGTCAAGGTAACCCCCGCTTCTTCGATTCGCTTGAGCATGCGTTCCTTGACGATGTCATCAGCTTGCCACTACCGTTGCCACTTTCGCTTACGCCACACCGCACCTTCGCGAGTCAAGCTGAGGCCTTCGGCGAAGTCCGGCCATTGTTAGAACCCAGAGGAAGCATTGATAAAGAGGTACCCGAGATGAGCACCGGCAATATAGTGACGAATAGGCAACGTCTCATGCTTGTCACATGCATGGAAGTCATAAGATCGAGAACAGCATGCCGGATGCGGCTCAGCTGGGGTGTAAAAAGTGTAACCCAAGAGGCTGAAAATGAAGGAGGAGTAGTTTGAGACACCAGTACGTATGAACCGACAAAGATAAAGCTATTTCGGGATGCGGATCTATTAGTTTGGAAGACGTGAGTCTTAAAGCATATGCAAAGACGGGAGTGGAGGCTCCATGAACTACAAGGAGACATATGCGGGAGAAGAGAATTAAATAGTGTAAGCTGTTGGGGTAGTAGTTGTATTGATGTGTGGTGTTCTGGATTGAGATGTCCGTGATCTAAGCTTATATACATGAAGCGGTGGGCTGATTGGCTGGTGGATAATCCACGTGACCGTGCAAGGTGCCCTAGGCTTACAAATTGCGACTGCAAAATGAATGACATCCAAGGAAGTGCCCAATGCATTTTCGTCCGATGTCATGTAGTTAATTTTCGTAAAGCAATACCTCGGTGATTGCAGAGCAGAGGACAGTGCAGCCGCCTTCGCAGGGCACTCCTTGTCGGTTGTCAGTCTTTCGAGTACCACCATATGAAAATTTTGTAGTCTGCATAGTGAAATTTCTCCAAAATATAGATCGGTGAGTACTCACCGGTGCTCTTTCGAGTGTAGTCAACTTCGATGCTACGCACCTGAGGGCTTCTAACCCGTTGAGGGCATCGAGGTGTCGAGGCCAATAAAGATGAGACTTGTTTTAGCCTGGGCACCTCCACTAGAGTCCTCGATCTATAATTGGAGGCTTCCAGCAAATGTCACTAGCGCTTGAAGGACTCAACTAGTGTGACACATGCGTCCTTCTTCTATGGCCCCCAAGGTGACCGGACGACAGTCCAATTGCAGTCGAAATTGTAATTGAATAATAACAATATTTCCGGATCTCCAGAATGTCTGGCTGGATGGCCCCTAGTCACTCCGCGATGATGAGTTTGTGAACTGCGCGTAGGCCAATTGCCTCGGATGCACGGGAAGGTTTGCCATATGACCACCTTCTACGGACGAGCTTTCTGAGCATCAAACATCAATGCTGTATGATGTCTCTAATAAAGTCCAGGTCTTTTTTCAATTCGAAGATCGCTCGTCTAGACTCCGATAGCCCTTTGCTTCGAGATCTCGTCAAGCAATGGTGCTTCGATCTTGCTTTGAACAGTGCGCTTCTGCCTTGTAGGCATCGTAATGAGAACTCTGTGTACAGTCCTGCCAGGTTTCCCGTGGAAGCTTAGGTGACAACCTTCTTGAGGTGCCTCACGTCTTAGGATGGACTGAGCGAAGGACGAAGAATGAAGGATGAAGCATGGTGGATCGGATTGGTTGTCGATGCGATACCCTTGCCCTTCGTGCAGAGGACTGGAGTAGGAGGAGTTCAATCTGTACGGCATAGTCATGCGACAGTGACACATCTGATACTGTGCCGTTGCCTGCCGTGCTATGCGTCATAGCAAGCAGTTTCCGATTCGTACTCCTTCCCGTGGAAAGGTCATTCTAGACCAGGATGCTATCCGCCATACATGCTCCGCCTATAGAGATCCAGAAGCGTCTGGCATTGCCTACATCTAAGAAGGCAACACGGGCCACCGGTTTGCTGAATCCTCCGATCGTTGTACGAAGTGCATCATGCATGTAAGACATTTGAAAGTCACAAAGTCGTCGGTCAAAATGACAAAGGCGAGTTGGTTCACGTAGCTCAAAACGATTAATCCTTATGATGACATGACCGGAAGGACGAAGATCGCACGAGGTACTCCTGCGTAGTCGTCGATGAAGGCCGTCTTGTGAGTCGTTGTGGCGTATCATTCTCTCGTCAGATCATCTTTGATCAGTGCGAGTTCTTTCGGTGACTATCGCTTCAGTCTTTGGCTATGCCCCGTACTCAAAGGACTCTGACTCACGTTGACCCCTTGGAGGCCTAGATAGACAGCATGAGATTTGGCACTCTTGGCCGTTTCCCTATCAACATACTCGCAACCTGTGCTTCTGAAAAGCATCGACCAATCATTGATTCTATCGATGTCGCAATCGAAACGATCAATTGGCTTCGGCGACAAAAAAGTAGCCGCCCCACGTCAGTATTACTATCTAGGCAACCACGCTCCTAGTCGCCCGAGGCCGCACATGTCCGTGCCTCAACCCGCCGCATTGGGAACATCTGCTTACTCCTTTGTTCCTGAAGATCAGTGTCTCAGTCAGCAGTCGCCGGCCTTGCGCACGTGTATTGGCCCCCACATTTCCGCCTATTGCGGGACGATAACCTACATGCCGATGGTCCTTCAAATCCGATGAGCCGGAAGCTGGAAATGTAAGCATGCTCGAGCAATGAACATCCTAGTGAATATCCATGTGCATAAAGTAGCTTTTTTCAGCCTTGTTTCGTGATGCTATCCACGCCCCCGTGCCCCCTAGGAAATGATATTGAAGGAAGTTTCAAGTATGCATTTTCGGGTGCCCTTTTGGTTCACATCTAACCATTGAAGTAATCAGGCGTCCACGACATCTACCATCAACATCGCGGAGCTGAACTTCTTCCGGGTCCAGTAATGGCTTAAACGTTCACAACAGCCCTGCCATTATATATGCGCATTCACCAGAGGGCATGATGAAGTCAGCTTCAAGTTGAGCGTGATAACCTTATCAGATGGCATTGATATTATAGGCTTCCACGACAGTTCGTGCGTGATCCCACACCATCTCTGCTGCATTCTAAAAGCTTCATCATACATATGTGCCTAAAATCACAGTGTGGTCCTTGCCGCTCCAAACGTCGGGTACTGACTGGTTAGAAACGTCACAATCGGTCCGTACATCTGCGCCCAGGTATGCAGGGCGATCTACTGGTCCAGACACGTTGTAAGCGTGCAGCCTGGCCGTTGACAGAGGACTCTGAATCCATACAGATCAATGCATGCGCACACCGATGAAAAGTGTAATACACCTGGGTATGATTGAAGAACTGAGTGTTCTGCTCGCAATGCAAGGTATATTTACTCGACAAAGCTGCTGAGCGGGGTAAGTCATCTGAATCTTACAGTATTAGCCTAGTTCATTCTTGCCCACTTTCTAGGGCATATACAACCTGTAATGAATCCCGCGGCAACGGCACTGAAACACCCAACTTGCCTTGTGCCCTGGTAAGAATGCTAATCAACGATTCGCGTATTCAAGTCTCAATGTTGTCTTACACACTATAGGACAAAGCTCTTCCCTACACTTCCACACTGCTTTTTGCATTGTAAGCCACAGCCTTGTAATCCACGCCCTCCAAGATAACGCACTTCTCTTGGTGGTCGCCGAAGCTCCTTCTCCTAGTTGCTTTGCTTTTGTTGAGATGCACCGCTTCATCAGTGACTGTTTTGAGTGCATCCGTCAGATCTTGGACTACACCTGGACGTCGTTTGGGTCTCCGGCTTCGACTTCCGACACAGTCAATAAGAAGATTAGCCACCCGACCTCGTACGGTATTGGCTAATCGGCTGAAGCACGGCACCTATCGCACTTCTACTCATTATCTGCTTCTGGGCTGCATCGAAGCTTTCCATCAATGATGACGAGACATGTACGTGATGCGCATCATGCGCGGTAGTATGTGGTGAAGACCGATTGGTAGATCTATCTTCAGCTGGCGTTGAAGGGCGTCGAAATTCCTGGCACACGCGTAACGGCGCGTGTCTCGACGATGTGCTGATGTTGATGATTGTGCGCCTTTGGTACGAATACGGATAATCGGTAGTGAGCATGTCGTCTAGTATGGTCGAATGTAGGTATGCTCAAGTATGACGTGGTTATGTAGAGCCATAATGGAATCTCACAGTCCCTTGATTGTACTTGACTTACATTTTACCATGGTTGGAGTAACATGTAGTTCTAGTATTCAAGCGATGACGACACCTTGGTCAAGAATTGCAGCGTCCGTGTGTTGTTGCACATCTTGGGGATTTTGTATTACTGGCCGCTGCTGTGAACCCATGCAGTACGTGCTTCACACGTCGATCTGATGTCATGCTATCATTCAAGCATTCCCGAAGGAGCCCACATGGCCGACATTCGGAAGACCTGTTGAGAGTGATGATCCGGATTAAACCAATGTTGTATAGATGTTTCCGCCAATTTTCCCAAGATTGCATGCTGATTGCGATACGTGAGAAGCACGAGAACTACTTCCGACCCATAAGCAGTTCAACATGGATGAGTTGGTCTGTAACACTTCAATTTTGAGGATTAGTGTGCTTGAAGTGCATCGCAAATCCTTCGACGATTGTTACAGACATATGACTTGCAGCCAGATGTAATGTCTAATGCCAGGTACACGGTTAAAGTCTTCATCGGCGAGCTTGACAGAAGGGCTAGGAGCCCAGAGACGTACCAGTAGCGCCGTATGAAGTCAACTCATAGCTTTTCCACGCACTTCGTACAGCTCTAGGCTCTCTTGCTTGTACCCTATTTGTGACTCTCGCAATCAGCTACCGTTCCGGACTTTGCTCAAAACCGCAAGGCAAACATATTCTCGCCCAAGGCTTGAACTGCCGCAAGTCTAATAAGCCAATGCCCGATTCCACCGGTCGAATCGTGACAACAACATCGAATAGCCTCATCTTTGCATTCCATACTCCACAATTATGCAGGCCGAAACTACAGCTCTTGCCACATGCGTGAACAGTGGAAGGGATGTGCTGTACGATTTGCTGTTTATGGACCCCACTTTGATTTGGTGCAACAGGGAGCCAATGTCCTTTCCCACATGCGTTAGTCCCATCTATTGGGCTGCGACATTGACCATTTGCGACCACCAGTGTTCCTTTTACTAGGATCGCATATTGGCCCGTAGCCCCGAGTGTAGCCTGTGTAGATGTGATGCGTGCTGAATACAGCTCAGCCGTACTGGATTGTGGCCGGCGAGATGTGCGAGAAGAATTCCGACAATCTGGGCAAGCCTGTACAGTCCAGTAATGGCGAAGATCTGTGCAACAAACACCTTGGGGGGTGCAGTCAATTTTCGACCTCGTGGCGGGCCTTCACTAACACGTAAGCTAATGTCACAGGATACTCACTAGAATCACTAGACACCTTGACGACTTGATAGGATACTGTTCTAGAATCAGTCTTCCAATACATGCTGAGCTTCACGTTACGTGTGGCTTCCGTTTCACGATTCGATACCTATTTGTATGGTAAGCATTGATCTTCGAAAGTGCGCACAGCGGTATCACAGAGTGGGGCAGAGAACTTCGTGTGCGCGGCGAGAAAAGGTTTCACACAATTGGTATCAAGTCGATTGCGCATGGTTGCAGGGCGCTGCTGGGCCATGCGGTATTGTACATGTTACAAGAAGTAGTGGAACCACGGTGTTTGAACAAGCACATTGATGTTCCGGATTGAGGCAAAATATGAAGTTGCTGTGAAACCGTGGTGAGATTCGGAAACGTTCAGACAATGGAGCAGGCAAAAGAGGCAGGAGACTCGATGCGAGGAGATGTGAGAGAAGAGTCCGCGGCTGACTATGGAGATGTCATCCTTCACTAATTCTCAACGGAACAAGCTGTAACGGAGAAAGAGGAGACTGTGGAAAGGGGCCGGAATTGCATGACGAGTGAGGTCAGCATATGGTTCGTGGAGCGGCTTAAAACCGGGCTGAACATAAAAGATGGTCAGTCCGTTGACTTCGCTGTTTTCAGGTGTGCGAAGGACCTCGTCGCTGCCTGAAAGATTAGCCATGCCATGCAATGCGACGACCCATGACGATCGATCCTGGCACGCGCCGACACTAGTAAGCGACGGTTGCCTTCTTTGCCTGAACAGCTTAAGAGCGGTCCGCCCACAATTTCGCAGAGCCGCATCCTTTTGCCTTGAACCAACGGCAGATATAGATTCGATCATTTCCGGTTCAACTTGGAAAGGGTGCATCTGAACCGACGTAAAGCCTTTATACTTCTTCAACTAGCACACCGTATCGCGCGCGGCACTCTCATCTTTGCTACAGCGTGTTTTCCGGAACGCGAATCCATTTAATCATCACTCTGGAAGACTTCGCTCGTTTTCTTGCAAAAAAACGAAGCGTGTTTTCTATTTGGAGTGCGAATGTGGCATCTTGGGCAGCAATATTCGAATCGAACCAATAGCGCGGGACTGTGTACTAGAGGACTTTGAGTTCGCGACGCTGACTTATCGCAATCCGCGCTAGCCAATGTTGTGGTTCTGGCAAATCAAGTCACGTCGCTCAATATCACTCGACGACCGCCGACTACCACTTTTCTGTTGCGCAATTGAGAACTACACCTGAGGCGATAAGAAAATCTGGAAAATGGACAATGCCCCCGTAGATATTCAGTCGAAATTCGTTAACGCACTGCGCACGCAGCAAAAGGCCGAATACTCACTTTCTGGCGCATTACCATGTCCGTTCCCTGGACACCATGGCCGCATGTTCCAGAGCATCGAACAGCTATGGGGTCATGCCAAACAAGCACATCATGAGGAAGTTAAGGATCTTGAGCCAGATCAAGCAAAAGAGAAGCTGAAAGAAGCTGCGCTCAAGTTGAGGTGAGCGTGAAACAAGGCAAACTGTTGCCTGATATGCACGCCAGACCCCCACTAACGCCACAATAGGAGAACGAATACTTCATCTGAAGCCACAGCAGGGGGTGGTTCTGCGCCGGACATCACGAATCTGACATTAGAGCCCGAGAATAAATCACGTCAATCATCGCCTTACTCCGGCAAGAAGCGGCCTGCCGAGTCCGAGGGCCATGCACGTCGTAAAGCCCCAACTCACGTGGAAGTCGTCGATGCCGACTACAACCGCAGCATCCCTTATTCAGTCGCGCCCGAACATGCCCGGAAGCCAGATGCTGCACGCTTATTCGACCCTAATCAGGCTTCTCCCAAAGCCGCATCATCTCAGCGATCAGCCCCAGGAGCTTCTAGTGATTGGTCTCGTGATGCAACCAAGAATAGCCAATTCAAGGCTCCTCAGCCTCAGCCTCCATCTCGTCCTTTACCTCATCGGACAGCTCCCAAGGCACAATATCCTCATCGTCAACCAGTCTTAATTGAGTTACAACAGTATGACCCAAGGTATCCAGGCCTGCTCCTGCAGCCAGATAGTCGGCCAATCTCTCAAGAGCAACTTGCATCAGAAGTCAAGTCCATATATGCTGGATTGACAATGGTTGAGACCAAATGCATACATGTAGACAGAGCACAGGCCGCTGCTGCACAAGATTCTTCAGACCCAAACCATAAACTTGCTTCGGATCACTGGCAAGCCTTAATTGCGTTACACCGTACTTTGCTCCATGAACACCACGACTTCTTTCTAGCAAGCCAACACCCATCGGCTTCGCCAGCACTTCGTCGTCTAGCAGCTAAGTACTCGATGCCGGCTCGCATGTGGAAGCACGGGATCCATTCCTTTCTGGAATTGCTCCGACGTCGGCTTCCAGACAGCATTGATTATATGTTGGCCTTCATCTACCTGGCTTACCAGATGATGGCCTTGCTTTACGAGACTGTACCAGCTTTTGAAGATACTTGGATCGAATGCTTAGGTGATCTTGGGCGCTATCGTATGGCTATTGAAGATGAAGATATTCGGGATCGGGAGACTTGGGCTGGAGTGGCACGCTCCTGGTGTACGGTTTGCTGTAACTTGTACTGAAGTACATTCAACTAACCCCAATACAGACACCAAAGCTGCCGACAAGAATCCCACTGTTGGGCGCTTGTACCATCACCTCGCTATTTTGGCGAGGCCTAACGCGCTCCAGCAGTTGTACTATTATGCGAGGTCTTTGACCTGCGTAAAGCCGTTTCCGAGTGCGCGAGAGAGCATTCTTACCTTACTAGATCCGATCCTGGGACGTGCTGCGGCAACGTACTCACACGCTCTTCCCATCGACACTAACTATATCAAGGCACATGCTCTCCTGTTTGAGAGGCTGTCTCTCGATGACTTTAAGCAAGCAACGACCGAGTTCCTTGACAACCTCGACAACCATATTGGCAGGGTTACAGCCAAATGGAAGGAACAAGGCGTTTATATCACTGTCACCAACGTAGCCGGCTGGTTCAATTACGGTGTCGATGATAATATTTTTCGACAGGTATTCCTTACCGAGCTTGTCGAGAAGACAAAGAACAATCCAGGCGCGCCGGAGGAACTTCGTACTGCATCTCCAGCAGACCAGCAAGACCCAACGCCACCAAGCGTCCCCGAACATGAGCTTCTGTCCACAGTTAACTCACTCTGCTCGCAGCCCCATTTCCAACATGCCAAGGGGCTCACCTTCGACACCTTCGCCCTAGCCCTCCGACGCATCGGCGACAAAAACGTCCTTCCTCACGTACACATTATGCTCTCCTTCCTCAGCACCTTCGCCGCCAACAAATACGTCTCCCACCTACTCGCCGACACGCCGTGGCCCGAACTCGTCGCCTTCTTCAACACACTCATGAAAACCGAGGGCCAGATCCAGTCCCAGATCAAATCACCAAACACCAACTCTTTGTTCTCTTCCCCGGTATTTCCCAACGCCGGCGAAAGAAGCGACGAGCTGC
Organism: Parastagonospora avenae f. sp. tritici 18332-5; assembly: GCA_022559985.1. Classification (NCBI taxonomy): domain Eukaryota; kingdom Fungi; phylum Ascomycota; class Dothideomycetes; order Pleosporales; family Phaeosphaeriaceae; genus Parastagonospora; species Parastagonospora avenae. Next base: position 969,968 of record JAFJTR010000002.1, read on the forward strand.
CGCTGCCCGAGGACTACCTTGTCCGCGGCCTGATCTGGGCGCATGCGTACTTCCCGAAGAAGTGGTTTGAGCGCGAACATGACGAGGAAGAGCGATATCTGGAACTAGCCAGCACGGTGAAGAGTCGGATGGAGCGCGTGTTGAGGCTAGGGTATACATTGGCATCGGTAAGTCCTCCATTCTTGTTGCAGATTGCGAACATGAATGGACATGCTGACAATGAGATAGCACGGGCGATGGATAGCTTACGACGAGGGATCCCATACGTTTTCTCTTCTCTCTTGATACGTTTTTTTCAACATCAACGTTTCGCTTTATTTCTGTGGGTTTTTTGGTGTTTGGCGTATGGCGTATGGGATCCCCGATTGTCTGGCATCCTGGCTTCAACGCACTTGGGATACCGGCAGGCAGCAGCGCCGTTCGAGTTGAGCGAGTTTGCTTACTCGGTAGGTGGCAGCGTGTCAGAAAGCAACAAATTGGCAAAGAACAAGAACGAGAAGAAGAAGAACAGGAGAGTACTAACGACTTCACGAACACATGCATACGTATACATTGGTAATTTTCCTTTTTTCCTTACTCAACGCCAAAATCGGCGGAGCCTTCCTTTTTTGATATACGTAGTCTGTTTTGTGCGAGTAATACAACAACGATTTCACTGATGCGTCGCGCCCTTTTGCGCCCCTTTTGCGCTCTTATAGTGAGGCCCCCTGCGGTGGGACATGGCGTGATGGTGGGAGGGCGTATTGACGCATGACGGTAAAGTTGAACATGCGGTATCAACGCGTAAGTTACCCAAAAATAGACAAGCAGAGTGCAACACGCCTGGTGTAGCCAGTTAATTTCTCCAACGAGAGAGCCGCAGCATTGCAGTCAATGTACAATGGAAGGAAGAATAATCCGACCTCACAGAGTGGAAATGATCTAGGGGACTGATATGAAAGCTCGCGAACAAACGCAATCGTGGCTCTATATGTGAAGCAGGAAATGCTGTCAAGAAAGAGTAGTCCGAAGACAGGATGCTGGGATGAAGCATCAGTGGAGCAGACACCCGTCTGGAGTATGGCAAAACACATATATCGCAGAAGTGTATAATGCGCGAGGATGATGGACGATTAGCTCGAAGGGTTTGTGTCCTCAACGTTTATGGCCAGGGTGTCATATTGAATTCACAAGAAAAGGGAGTGGACAGGTTGGTAACTTCCAACACAAGACACAAACAAGTCCATGAAGCTTTATAACTTATCATTACAATCATTATTCATTCCCCTCCTCCATCCCTATCCTAGCCTGTACACTCACATCAAAGCCCCTTCCCCTCAAGATACCCCTGCACCCTCTCCACAAGCTCCGCCTTCTTGCCCATCGTGCTCTCCCCCCTCTGACCCAGCCATGCCTTCAGCACCGCCACAGTCTGCTTGCTAATCTGGCCCTTGTTGTTTATCATCGCCATCTGCTCGTCCGTGAGCCCCTCATCCTCCCCTTCCTCCTTGACCTTGGGCTCCTTCTTGACACGCTTGGGCGCCGGCTTGTCGCCGGGGTCCGCAGACGCGCGCTTCCCGCGGTGCGGGAATGTCGAGACAGCGAGTTGCGCAAACGCTGCTTCAAATTCCGTGGCGTATTCGATGATGTACTCGCCACATCGTTTATCGATCTGTCTGAACTTGGGCATTGTCTTATCATCCGGTTTCTCTGGTAATTCCTCCTCGAGCGCCATGGCCTGCAGGATGCGGTAGAACCACTGGAGGTCTGGGTTGGGGTATTTGGCCGGGTCGTAGACGCCCTTGGGGAGTTGGAGCTGCTCGATGATGATGCGCATTTTGTCGGTGAGGGCGTCGGTGGTTCTGAGCGCGTCGGCGGCGGGCGAGGGGAATTGGCGTATGTCGTCGGCCCAGGGGAGGGGTACGAGCCAGAGGCCTGGGGGCATTGCTTGCTCGCCGTCGTCGGTGGTTTGCTCTTCAGCAGGGATCAGGGCGCTGAGGACGGGCGCGGCGTTGCGGCGTGCGATAAACCAGACGAGGCCCATTTTCTTAGATTTGAGGAGTTTTTGGTAGAGGGCGGAGAAGACGCGGGTAGAGCCGATGAAGTCGACTTCAGAGGGGTAGATGAAGGTTGCTTTGTTGGTGTTTGCCCAGATTGGGAGGCAGGATATGGGTTTGAAGCCGATGATGCGGATGACCGGGTCGCCGAAGGCTTGTCTGATATTGATGATCTCTTCTGGTGTGAATGTAATGGCGTCGCCTCCGAACTTGTATGCCTTGCGTAACTCCGTCTTCTCCACCACACGGGCTGTGTCATCGGCCATGTGTGACGTTGAAGAGGAGACGATCTGTGGCTTGTCTCCGCCAACCCAGACGTAGCATGATTTGGCATGTTCTTGACGCTTGATCAGGATGTAGCCTTTCACACCTATCCGCAAGTCAGGCCCCAGTTCGAGTGGCAGGCTGAATAGAGCGCGGCGAGGTGTGGCTTTTGAGTTTATCGACGAGATCAACTGCTTCAGCAAGGTTATGCCCTCGCCACTCTTTGCGACTTTCGTTGTCGTAGCGACTGCAACTGGTGCATCCGGATCAGATGGTGATGTGGGGTATACGAGATCGTCGTAGAAGCGCGATCGATCGAAGGTCTGGTCTGGTTGTGAGATGGGGAAGAGGTCGATGGTGCACCCTAGATCATACAGGTCGCGTGCACGAGTGACTGCTGTATCTTTATCCGCCTTGACCTTGACCGGGTAGTCATTGTCTGTGACAAGGAAGAGCCGCCTTGAGGAGAAGTTGGGTGCTTTGGTTGTGAAGATCTGGTTGGCGCAGAACAGCACTGTTGCGATGCTTGCGCCGTCTTTCGCTGGCTTGAGGATCTGCTCTGCCTTTTCCTCGTCCTCGACCAAGTCTCGCAACCGCTTCACATCCTGCGCTGAGGGCACGTCCAGGTCAGCTAGCAGGTAGCAGTGCTGGAACGTGCTGTCGCCGTCTTTGAGGTCCGTCTTCTCTGTGCCAAACAGCAGTATGCCCATCATGTCGTTTGGATTTGAGATGATGCGTTGCTGCATAAGCTGGTAGGCGCATTTCAGTGCAGCTGACGTGGGCGAGTCGCGATCTGCTTTCTTGTCTTCTGTCTTGGGCGGGCACTCGAGCATGGAGGGGCTGACATCGATGGCGAAGAGGACAGCATCTTTCATAGTCTTGTACGCCTAGAAGGTGTGAGAATACGGCTTGAGCTGGTTGTGGAATTGGGTCATACTGAATCGTCAATCTCCTCCTCGTCGTCCTCTTCCTCGCCCAGCCGATTGTCTTGCATATCCGCCATGCTGATGCGCTTTGGACGAATGCGCGCGTGTGAAGTTGATTGAGAGTTGACAGCGCCAACTCGTGAGTTTGGGCAAGGTCAGCGAAGTAGATCCTCAAAGCGCAACCTAAAATTGAAAGCGACAAGGAAACGAGCGTGGTTGTGGGATGTATATCTCGTACAAACCCGCCAGGCACCAGTCGCACTTGCCCCAAGGCGACGCGCCTGCCTCACGCGAAAACACGTGCGACCTTCCTGCCAATGCTGCAGGTGCTTCGGCTAGATCCCGCCTTAGCGTATAATCACTCGTCATCGTCCGTCAAACATAGTAGCCGTCATTGGCCAGAGAAGTGCCATACAAACTAAATTCCATGAACGCCTCGGTGTCTTTCTCCTCCCATAAGCTCCTCCCGCAAGCTTCCGACTCTTTCTTGACCATTGATATCTGCAATGGCTCTTCGCACACCTCTCGCCCGCGCGGCGAATAGAGCTACTTCAACAGTCTCAACACCGGCGTTCTCGGCGTATTCACTGCAGTTCCGGAGAGGCAATGCGACAGTCGCCCCAGTCAAACAAGATGTCGCGACCGGATCGAAAGGACCCACCGCTATGGTCTTCATGAACATGGGCGGGCCCTCAACAACCGACGAAGTCCATGGTTTCCTCTCCATGTTATTTGTTCGTCGCATACAACTCCACCATGCTTCAATTCTAACACAAATCAATAGGCCGACAAAGACCTGATCCCCCTCGGCCCCCTCCAAAACTACATCGGCCCCTACATCGCGCGCCGCCGGACCCCCAAGATCCAAAAACAATACGCAGAAATCGGCGGCGGCTCGCCAATTCGCAAATGGAGCGAATTGCAAGCCGCAGAAATGTGCAAGATCCTCGACAAGACCTCCCCGGAAACCGCGCCGCACAAGCCATACGTCGCGTTTAGATATGCAAACCCGCTTACAGAAGACACGTACAAGAAACTGCTGGCCGATGGGTTTGGCGGCGGCAATGGCGGACGGGCAGTTGCTTTCACACAGTACCCGCAATACTCGTGCTCGACCACGGGCTCCTCTCTCAACGAGCTGTGGAAATGGCGCACCCGCCTCGAAGGTAAAGACGCCGACGCTGACGGCGCGATCAAATGGTCCGTCATCGACCGCTGGCCCGCGCACCCGGGCCTCGTCGAAGCCTTCGCGCGCCACATCGAGGCCAAACTCGCCGAGTACCCTGCAGACCGACGAGACGGCGTCGTGCTGCTGTTCAGCGCGCACTCGCTGCCCATGACGGTCGTCAACCGCGGCGACCCCTACCCCGCGGAGGTCGCGGCCACCGTGTACGCCGTCATGTCGCGCCTGGGCATGAAGAACAAGTACCGCCTCGTGTGGCAAAGTCAAGTCGGGCCTCAGCCATGGCTCGGCGCGCAGACGTCCGATACGGTCAAGGAGTACATGAAGAAAGGCCAGACAGACATGCTCCTCATCCCCATTGCGTTTACGTCAGACCATATCGAGACGCTGTATGAGCTGGACAAGGAGGTTATCGGCGAGGACGCGGAGGGACATGAGGGCGTGCGCAGGGTGGATAGTCTCAACGATAGTCCGGTATTTATTGAGGCGCTGGCGGATATTGCGAAGAGCCATTTGGATAGTGGGAAGGCGACGAGTCAGCAGATGCAGCTGAGGTGTCCCAAGTGTACGAGCGAGAGGTGTCAGGCGAGTAAGGAGTTTTTCGCGGGGCAGCAGAGCGTTTTGGATGCGGCGGCGTAGGTAGATGGCGAACTGAGATTTAAAATGTAACATAATGAGCGGAAGATGTTGTGTGTTATGAAGGCATCACAGGAAGCACGTTGAAGATCGTATCAAACTCGGTCGAATACAGCATACATGTCTCTTCTCAAAGCGCATGATTCATAGAATTACACTCTAGAAGCAATCAACCCTCACATCTACATCCACGTCCCTCATCTACGACGTCCTCGCAACCGTCTCCTTCTCGCCGCCCATATCATGTTCCTTGTAGTAAAAGTTCTCCTCAGGAATGCGTCCGCGCAAGAACTCGGGCTCACTGCCGCGCACATAGATATCCTCGTACAGCACCTTGCCCGTCGCCTCCGGGGGCGCCATCTGCTCGGCCTCTGCGACCTCGGCGTCGACGTCGGAGCGCGCCTGCTTGTCGATGGACTTGAGCTCGTCCTCGGAGGTGATGCCCCAGTCGAGGAGTTTTGTCTTGAGGCCGGCGATGGGGTCGTTGGTGGAGCGCATGCGTTGGATTTCCTCGCGGGTCTAAAAGTTCACTGATTAGCATCTTGGTCATGCAGTGAGGTGAAAGAGGGAAAGCTTACGCGGTAAGTGGTTCCCGGGTCGGACATGGAGTGGCCTCCATAGCGGTAGGTGACGTATTCGTAGACGAGCGGGCCCTTGCCGGCGGCGGCGTATTCCTTGCCATACTTGACGGCGGCCTTGACGGCGAGGACGTCCATGCCGTTGATCTTGAGACCGGGGATGTATTGGCCACGCTTGTAGTAGTCTGTGATGGCGGAGGAGCGGTTCGCAGCAGTTCCCATACCGTACTTGTTGTCTGTTTTCTATTAGCTGCAACACTGCTGAGTTGACGATCGTGGTCTACGCACTCTCGCAGCCGAAAATGATGGGCAGGTTCCACAGCTTGGCCATGTTGTACGCCTCAAAGACCTGGCCCTGGTTGGAAGCACCGTCTCCGTAGAGCGCAAGCGTCACGTTCTTCTTGTTCTCGTACTGGCAGGCGAAAGCGATACCCGCGCCGACGGGGACCTGAGCACCGACAATACCGTTTCCACCGTAGAAGCCGGGGGCGAACATGTGCATGGATCCACCCTTGCCGTATGCGATACCCTCTCTCCTGCCGAGCAGTTCGCCGATGATGGACTTGACGGTGCCTCCGCGCATGAGAGCGAAGCCGTGGCAGCGGTAGGCAGTGATCAAGTGGTCCTCGCGCTCGATGGCGTGTTCGATACCGACGGCGACAGCTTCCTGGCCGGTGGACAGATGGCAGAAACCGCGGATCTTCTTCTCCTTGTAGAGTCTGTCGGCGGCCATTTCCATGCGTCTGCGTCTGATTAGAACAATGCCCTCTCGCACGTATATCGAGTATCCCTACCGCACGGCGACCATGTCGTAGTACATCTTCTTCAGCTCGTTCTTGGTGACCTCGAGCGTGTATGGCGGTGGGTCGAGCTCGTATGTCTCGAAAGCCTCATCGGAGAGGCGCACCTCGAAGGGCTTGTCATCCTCCTACTTCCTGTCAGCTATCTGGCGCAGCTGCACACACGCCGATGCATTATATAAGAGCTCCTCTTACCGTGGGCACCTTCTCCGGGTCGGCGTGCGATGAAGCCGCGTCGGTGGTCACGCTTCTGAAGGCCGGACGAGTTGCGATGGGAGATGCGACATTGCGTCGGAGGGGCGACGCAATGCTTCGCCTGATTGTCCGTGACAGCATGGCGATACCGGTGTGGAGGTAGCGGGGATTGTGGTAGAGGGACGGTGTTTGGAGTGTCTGAAAAGATTAGAGCTCTCCCGCGCCAACTCCGATCCACCTCAAGGGTCCAAGCGCGCTCAGTCCCAACAATCTTACCACGATAATAATTAGGGTATCGTTTCTCACGACATTTCCACTTTACTTCACAATTGGGGCTCAGCCCGTTGAATTCAATGGATGGCTGAAGAATAGTCTCATTCATGTTCACGGGGTATCAAGTGCTTTTGAGCGACCAGAATCACAGCCAATAGCATCGGCGCGACTTCCGATCCATGTCTCTATCCCTCTCCGCCGCTTGCATTCTCATCCTCCGAGTCCTCCTCATACTTGGCCTGAGTCGATTTGTTGCCCATACTCTTCTTGGTTGCTTCAACGCCCCCGGAAGTCAGGTACAGGAACTGCGGGTCCTTGTAGTTGTCGAGATGTGTGAAGAAAGCGTTGAACCTGGTCATTGTTAGTGCCAGAAGGCAGGTAGAGGGATATTATAGACTCACTGATTACCCTGCGCCTCTTCCCGGAAGATGCGCTGGTAGATCTCCCGCTCCTTGAAGTCTTCAATCTTGTCGTTGTACTTGTTGAAGTCAATCTTCTCGCGTCCAGCCTGCCTGGCGGACTTCTCGTTGTATGAGTCGAACACCGGGCGCTCGAGAAGCAGTCCCAGACCTGGAACCTTGGGTATCCGCACAATCTTGTTGCCGAAGCTCTCAAGCATGATTTGCGGGTTCGAGCCGCACCGCACAGTAAGCGCGGCCATGCCAACCATCTTCCTGATCTGATGCATCATGAAGCTCTGACCATGCACCTTCAAGCTCAACCACTCCGTGTCATTGATGATGATAGGCTTCGGCGCCACTTTGAAGCTCTTGATGTATCGCTGTGCGGACTTGTCGCTGAACTTCTTTTGGACGGTGTAGTTGTGGAACTTGCGTGTTCCGAGGTAGTTGTCGAGAGCTGCCTGGACACGGGCTTGTCGCTCCGGAGAAATGCGGTAGGCTTTTTTTGCGGACAAGTAGGCCGCCTTGAGGGCCTTGACAGCTTCTTCCAGCGGGGAGACGTGGATGGTCTTTGAAGGTAGGGATACTGAGCCATCGGTGTCAGCATCGAGAGTCAAGTTCGGCTCCTGCTGTTGAATGGCATCTACCATATCTTTCACCTCATCTTCGGGCTTGTCAACATTCATTGGCTCGCCGGCGTCGGGCTTGGCCGTCTCTTCTGCTGCCTCTTCCTTGGGTGGCGCGGGCTCCCTGCCTGCTGTGTCAATCGACGCATCGATCAAGGGATCACCTGGAGGCGCATCGACGGAGTCCTGTGCGTATAGAGCGTCCTCCACGAGCGGACGTATCGAGTCGTCCAAGCTGTCCAGGATAGGCTTGACGTACTTCTCCTCCGTCTCTGGCCAGAAATTGGCTACTTCGGCCTGTCTCGCGCGGTATGCGTCCAAGTCACCTTCCTGCTCTGCATACTCCTCCAGTTTCTTCCCGAGGAAGCTCGACGGGTGGGGTGGAAGGAAGGAGTGCGTGGGGATCAAGTACTCGTACCAGCGGGAGTCGCACGCCTGGTAGCAGCTGAATGCACCGGTCGTCCGCTGGATGCCCCACACCCTGATCTGCTCCGAGAGGTGGCTGTTGATCTTCTCGATGATGTCGTCCTCCTCAATGATCAACTTCAAAGAAATGACGTTACCAGCAGCGTGGACGCCTTTGTCCGTGCGGGCGCATCGGACGAGAGATGACTTCTTGGGGTCGTCGGCGTTTGCTTTCGAGATGGCACCCGCAGCAACGAATGCGGTGAACAGGTCGCCCTCAATGGTCTTCTGCTTGTTGTCGATTTGCATGCCCTTGTAGCCAGTGCCCGAGTAACCGATCATGACAGCGACTTTGCGCTTCGGCCTGCGCTCCTCGGCCTCGACCTCTTCGGCGGGGAACGCAGCGGGCAGGGCGGGCTTCTCGTTCTCGCCCTTCTCCTCGTGGTCCTTGTTTCTGTTTTGTTGTTCGGCATTGCGGCCTCGGCGGTCTAGTTGTGCGGTTCTGCTTAGTTAGAGCTGCGCATGCGCGAGCTTGCTTAGCACTCACTTATGCTCCTTACGCCCCATATTTCTCTTCTTATCCGGACGGCTGCCGTGCTGAAGAGATCGACCGCCTCTGCCTCCCCGCTTGCCGCCGCCGCGGTCCTCCCATTTGCGCTTCCTGTCGCGATTCGACGAGCTATTGCCACCGCGGGGGCCCTCGTTGTCGGACATGGCTGCAATTGAAATTTTCTGGGCAGTTTGCTCCACGGAGTGAAGCGCGCAAACATGTGGTGGGGAGAAAAGTGAGAGCAGCTGGAGCTAAAGTGGGGACCTGGAGAGCTTCCTTTGATTTTCTCGAAACTTATCGATACGCTACCGTAGTGCTGCCTGCGCCACAGCCAGAGCTACCGCGGCCTTTACTTCCTGCGCTTGCACTTTCGATTCCTCCCTTCAACCTTGTATACACCCTCACATCAAACATCCCGAGGGCAAGTGATATACATAGTACGGGGCCTGCAGGAAACGTTCGACGCAGTCTCCAACTCGCCCTGACCGCAATTCTCGAGGAGCGAGCGCCGGCGCATCCATCGCTGTAGTCAAAGCCACTGCTGCCTTCAAGTTTTCCCCTACGCATCCTCGCCCACCACCATGAAGGACCCCGTCGAGACGGCCAAGCAGCTCGTGCGGACAGTAGTGCGCATGTTCTACGAGATCGAGCACGTGGTCGTCATGGATGCGCTCTGCTACCACGGCGCGCTGCCTGTCAACGACCTCGTCCTTGTCCTCGAAGCTGGAAAGAACACAAAGCACGTGGGCAAGATCGTGGGAAAGCTCAAGGAGGCAGGCATGTGTGCTGTGTAGGTATCACGTTTGCGATTGGTAAGCAGCACTGACTGGCCCAGATACACGCAGCAAGTCATGCGCGAGGGCGCAACAAAGCAGACCAGCCGCGAGTACTACTACATAGACTACCGACGCGCCATCGACGCCTGCAAGTACAAGATCCACAAGATTGACGAGATGGTCAAGAAGAATGCGAAGCCGACTGCCGAGAAAGCTGAGCTCAAGTGCGCGCGCTGCAAATCACAATATACAACCATGGACGTCCTCAACAGCATCGATCCGGAACCGTCAGCTGATTCGAGTGGATTTCTGTGCTTGAGGTGTGGCCATCCACTAGACGAGATAGACGCAGGTGGCCAGGCCGATGATATAGCAGACGACACGCCGGCCAAGTTCAACAAGATGTTTAGTCCGCTCTTGAACCTCATGGCCGAGATAGATCAAATGAAGATTCCACACGTAGAGGGCAAGGACGCAGTTGATGCGAAGATTGACTTGCCGCGCGACAAGAACATCGACCCTGGCACAAGACACGAAGTTGTCGAGACTGTTGTTGCGAGACCCACGGCGGTCAGGGGCATAGATACTGGGCCAGAAAAGATCAGCATTCAGATCAGCTCGACAGCTGAGCAGAATGAAAAGCAACGCGCAGCTGAGAAGGCACGGAAAGCCAAGACTGACACGCAAAACCAGCTTCCGGAATGGCACGTTCGATCCACTGTGATCAAAGATGCAAATGGCACTGCTACCACTGTCAGGGAAGAGTCGAACGGCACAGACTCGACACTCATCAAGACAGAAGCTCCCGAGGCCGCGGGCGCTGAACAGGATCTGTCCGTCGTCTTTGCTCGATTGGAAGCTGAACGACAGAAGACTATCCAAGACGCCGAGGACGATGAGGACGACGATGATGATGATGACGATGAGTTTGAAGATGTGGCTGTAGGCACCCCAAGCACGGTTCCTGATGCAAAGCGGGTGAAGCTTGAGTCTTCGGCTGCACCCACGCCCTCCAACGCAGCGACGCCAGCAGCATCGAACGGCGAAGGTGGAGACGAGAGTGAAGAGGACGAGTTTGAGGATGTGAATTGAAATTCTGCATAGCGCTGGCGTTGGGTGAATCATGGAAATGGCGTTCTATACCATTTAGATGTAAAAAGGCTCTTGCCCGTTGCGGACGAGCAAAAATTGGCATGTATTTGTAGATCAGAGCTCAATATAATAAAATCTATCTCGTGAAGACGCGTCTGCACCTTGCAATACCCAGATACGTCGCTTCAGCCCTACGCGCGACGCCGAGGGAGGTTTAGGCGAAAGTCCGACATCCCACTTCATCCCCGCGTGCTCCAACAAGCCGTCTACACATCGACAATAGCCTGCGCCCACCACATTCCCGCCACCAATACGGACGCTCTGCAGATCTGCCCATGGACAACACGATATAATACCCTCGATCATGACCGCCTCAGCAAAACCCCTCGCCTCACTCCTCGCACAAGCTTCGCTAGAGGACCACGACGAGGTCCTCAAAGCTGCCAATGGCACGATCAAGAAGTCGAAAACAGATCTTGAGGCACACCATGTAAAGGCGGTCGCTCTGCTCAATCTGGACCGCTATGAGGACGCATTAGAAGTCTTCGAGAACACAAAAGCGCTGCAAGAGAAGGCGGCGTTTGAATATGCATATGCGCTGTACAAGACAGGCAATGCCGCAAAAGCTGTCAAGATTGCCGAGGCATCAGGATCGACAGGAGGCCGCGGATCAAAGCACATGCTTGCGCAAGCTGTACGTGGTGCAGGCAATGGTGCAGTCAGAACACGGTGGCTAACAGGCGCAGGCATACCGGTCGGAAAACTTCGCGCAAGCAGCCAAAATATACAAGGAGCTTGCCAACCAGCCTGTCGAAGACGAAGAATACGATATTCGCATCAACTCGGGCGCTGTCGATGCGCAATTGGAATGGACAGGCCAGGGCGAGCTGGCGCAGAAGAAGAAGCCCACACGCGAGGATCTGGAGGTGTTTGAGACGGCTTTCAATGCGGCGTGCGGAAGCATATCGCGGGGCGAGCTGGCGCAAGCTGAAGTGTGCTTGAAGAGAGCCAAGGACCTTTGCAATGCGGCGTCGGATCTGAGCGAGTCGGAGAAGCAGGCAGAGTTGATGCCGATTACAGTGCAGCAGGTCTATGTTATGACGCAGCTGGGCAAGATTGACGAGGCAGAGGCGCTGGCTTCGAGCATCCCGTTCGCAGAGTATGTCATGCTTATACAATCTGTGTACTCCAGCTAACAACCGCAGAATCAAGGAGCTGTCTACCCGCTACATCGCCCAGGTCAACAGCATCGCCGCCTCAAAAGAGCTCTCGAACCCATACCGCTCCCACCGCCTCTTCCACTCCTCACCAAAGCCCCCCGTGACAGACCAGCACTTCTCTTTCCAATCCAACATCCTCCAACAAGACGAATATGTCATCTCCCTGCTTTCCCAAAAAGTCGCCGGCGTCGCATCGTCCACCGAAAAAGTCATCTCCGCGACTCCATCGCCCTCCCTCGCACCTGCCGTCAACATGGCCGCCGTCCTCAACGCCGCCGCCCACGCCCGCAACGCCGAAACAAACAAATCCGCCCTCAAGGAAATCATTCCCCTGCTCGAAAAGCGCCCCACAGACGTCGGCCTCCTCCTCACCATCACACACCTCTACGTCCTGACCAACAACTTCGCCGCCGCCACCCACCTGCTCGAATCCTTCTTCACGCGCCTCGAGCACAGCGGCTCTGCGTCGGATCTAGACGTGCGCTTCGCCCCCGGGCTCATCGCTTCCCTCGTCGCCCTGTACGCCACGCAATCCCGCCCCGGCGCCGCGAAAGCACAACTCGCCGCTGCGGCGCAGTACTGGCGCACGCAGACTCAGCAGCCTTCAAAGGCCCTCATGGTCGCCGCGGGTACCGCGCTGCTCGACACGCACAACCCCGCGCACGTCGCGCAGGCCGGCGACATCTTCCAGAGCTTGTACGACCAGGACAATGAAGACAGGGCGGCTGTTGCGGGCCTGGTCGCCGCGTGGAGTATTCACAAGCCGCAGGATATACCGCCGGAGCTACTTTCGTATCTGCCCGAGGCGGCGAGGCTGATTGCGGACGTCGATGCCGCCGCGCTGGAAAGTGCGGGCGTCCCGCTGTCCACGCAGACCATTGATGTCGCGCGCAAGCGCAGCCTCGCGCCGAGCAAGCCGGTGCATGCGCGTGCGAAGCGCCTAAGGAAAGCGCGCGTGCCCAAGGAGTATGTCGAGGGGAAGAAGGTGGATGAGGAGCGGTGGCTGCCGATGCGCGATCGCAGCTACTACCGGCCGAAGGGGCGGAAGGGGAAGAAGCGTGCGGAGGGGTTGACGCAGGGCGGGGTCGTGAGTGAGGAGAAGGGGAGTGCGCCGACGCAGGTGAAGAAGGAGGTCAAAGGGAAGAAGAAGAAGGGGGGCAAGTGGTAGATTACACTACTCGGGACGTGGCAGGGTGGTAGGTGGTGAGGTAAAATATGTTTATACCACACATATGCCATCATTCTACATATGTTCCAATAAAAACGCCCGAATGGATAATTGCTGACAACCAATGTGTGTCGTCTTATCGCCGACTACTCTCCAACTCGCCATACCGCCCTCGCGCAACCGTCGTGTCATACGCCTGCAGCACTCTTGCCTGACTCTCGTCCGTCTGACTAAACGCATACCCGCGCTGTTTGCGCATACGCTGCACCTGCCTAACCTTGCGGATCGCTTTCTGGAACTGCTCCATCCTATGCACTCGTTAGCCAGAATCCCAAAATCAAATTAAATCTCGGGGTGTTAGGTGTTTTACATACCTTGGTCTATAATCCTGAATATTATACTTCTGAATCTCCTGCACATGATGATACGCTTGGGGGAAGTACATGCGCTTGGCATACTTCCACGCAAAGTCTCTGACCAGACAAAGCGGCGGCAGAACAACGACCATGGCCCAGAAGCGCGGGTCCGGAAAAAGTCGTTCGATGACGCCAATGTATTCGTGGCTGATACCCGCCTTGGGCGCGACAATGGCGTATATCGGCATGAGGATGAACCACAACAGAAAACTCCCAGGGATGGCGAGGAACGTGTACTTTGTCCAGATATTGGTGATGAGCGAGGCTTTGAGGAGGACGGTGGCGAGATTGGCTGTGTAGGACGCGGTGCCCCAGACCCAGTGGCCGGCGTTACGGCCGTCCCATTGCGGCCAGTCGTAGAGGATGATGGCCTGGCTGCCAAAGTACAAGATGAGTGAGTGGTAGAAGCCGTTGGCGACCCAGGACCAGAAGCTGTGCATGCGGAAGAAGACGCCGGATTGGCTGAGGCGATAGAGCTGCGGGTAGCGATCGAGCAGGCGCGCACTGACGAATTGGTCGAAGATGCCGATGACGAACGGGGGTGCGGCGGTGAAGAAGACGTTGTAGAAAGTGAGGGTCCATGATTCGTAGATGATCTGGCCGGAGAAGGCGTTTTGGAATGAGTACCAGAACTGCGTCATGAACATGGCAATGTTCTTGTAGAAGGAGTAGAGGATCACTTTGCTGACGCGCTGGTAGGACCATGCGCCGTGCACGAGGAGGAGTTTGCGCAGGTAGCGGAATTGGCCGATAGATATGTCGGCTGAGCGCGCGGCTTGGAGGCCTTCCATACCGGAGATACCGACGCCGACGTGGGCGGCTTGGATCATGGAGACGTCGTTTGCACCGTCACCGATGGCGAGGAGGATAGACTTGAGATGGCGCTTGACAAGCTTGACGACCAGAGCTTTCTGTAAAGGTGAGACACGGCAACAGATAACCGCCTTGCATTTCACTGCCAGGTCCAAGAACTCCTTCTCGAGATCACGCTCAAGGGCGTAGGTCAATGATTTTCCATCGATAACAAGAGCAAGGACGTCCATTTCGTGCTGGCCGCCCTGCGACTGGCTCGTGATGGCTTGGAACTTCTTGCGAATGTTGTCGCGAGTGGCGTCTTTGGTCTCTTCGTTGATTATGAGGAGCGACATGTCTTCGCTGATCAGCTTGCAACTCATACCAATGTTGATGGCTGTCTCTTGGCGATCGCCAGTCAAAACCCAGACCTTGATGCCGGCGGACTGCAATGTCGCAATCGTGTCAGGAACGCCGTCCTGAAGTTTGTCTTCGATGGCAGTTGCGCCGAGTAGAGTGAGGTCGTGCTCGATGAGTTCCGCAGCCTTGTCCAACTCCTCGGCACGGTTTCCGCTGACAGTCGTCTGGGCAGTGTTGAAGATCTGCCACCACTCCTGGAACTCGTTCTCTGGAATTTCACGATAAGCGAGACAGAGCGTACGAAGGCCTTCCGCAGCATATTCCTCAAGATGCGTCAGTGTAGTCTCGACATAAGGGTTGTTATCCTTGGCGAGTCGCTCGAGAATGACCGTATCGGCGCCCTTGGTGTAACAGACAATCTTTCCCTCTGGCGTTCGGAAGATCGTAGACATGCGCTTCCTGGTAGAGTTGAACTCGCAAATGGCCAGGATCTCGTATTCCTGCTCGCGACCGTCCGCCTCGATGATGACTGCGCGAGGTTTACGCGCGATGAACTTGTATCCAAGCAAGACCGCTCCTTCAACGAGCGCACCCTCGTCAGGAGACGCTGCCTGGTACTTAATGGCGCCCTTCTCACCACCTCGTTCTGGGATGACCGTGTGACATGTCGAAAGCAGAGTGAGAAAGTTCTTGATGATCTCCCGAGAGTGATGGGTTTGGCGGTTGCGTTCCAACGCCTTGAAGTCATGGATACCAACCTCAACGCCGTCTTCGACTGTAGCCCGCCTGTCTTCCGGTATTTCATCCGCGTACTGAATGCCAGCGATAGATGACTGCTTGAACTCCATCACATTACATGTCAGAGTACCAGTCTTGTCGGAGAAGATGTATTCGATCTGACCCAGCTCTTCGACTAGGGACGATGTACGACAATTCGCAGGGGTATCGGTTGGTTCGTAGTATATATCCAAGTCGGAGTCAATCAGGGTACCGGTGTAGTATTTGACGATTTCGATGGTGACGAAGAGAGAGATGGGCACAAGGTTGGAGTACAAGACCCAGTACGTTAGCAAGTCACGGAAGAATTGTTTCGCTCCGTTGAAGGCCTCTAACTTGAGGTAGTCCAGACTGTTGCGTTGTCTTGATTGAATGATCACATCGCCAATGGAACTGACGATACTCAGACAAATGAGAATGATGACGAGCATGAGAATCTGCTTGTTCACCATTCTCTCTACTGCAGTCGTCTTGATGGGGGTAGCAGTGGCATTTCTCATGAGTTTCGTCTCGTGGCCGGTGAAGACGACAACACCATGGATCCAAGGGGTATTTCGAAGCGTGGCGCCACGCAGCAGTAGCTGATCGGGCTGTAGGGGCAGCTCCTTCTCTCCGCCGCCCGCTGCGATGGTCAGCGTCGCTTCGTAGGTGTAGAGACTACTGTTGGGCTGTTCGGATCGAATTTTGCCGCCCAAGCGTGCCAGTTCAGCAGGACTGACAAAATCAGCGGTCTCCGGAATAGCTTGCTTGATCTTCAAATTGGTCTCGCCGTCGAGATTGGCCGTCTCAATGTAGCAGAGACCTTCTGGTTCTGATGAGGCTAGAAGGACCAGATCGGCGGGGAAAGGTGATTCGGACTGAACTCGGACAATATCTCCGACGGAGACATTGATCCACTTGGTGTCTTGAAATGCTGACCCCTTCAGAACCTGCGCCTTGGAGTTATTCAGTTGCGCATCCGACTGCTTGCGCCGGTAATCTTCAATGTACTCCTTGATAGCTGACACTAGCAACACAATGGCAAGCGGGACAATGGTGGTGAATCGCGACGTGGGCGAAATACCGGGTATCTGTTGCAAAACGGCGGTGAACAAGAAAAACAGATTGGCGTATTTGGAGAATTGCTCGTATAAGAACTTGGGCAGGAAGGTGATGACGTTGTATTTGGACGTCGAGATGTGGTTGTCGACGTATTTGTTTGCCGAGTTGGCGGGCGGGTTGTTGAGGTGAATCATGCGTGGACCCAGTGTAGACGGGTCTGGCGCTCCACGGCCAAAGCCAAACTTGAAGACACCGGGTGTACTCTTCTTCTTGGCCGGCTCGTCGTCGTGGTAGGCGCTTGGTTGCGGCTGGCCTTGCTGTCCCGCATTCTCAGTCAGTGGCAGGTCCATCTCCGAGTAGTCCTGGCCCCGCCCGAACATGTTCTTCACTCGCCCCGTCAGGCCGCCTCCCAGACTTAGGATACTATTCCTGTTGTGTGCATTCTTGGACGACCCGCGCTGTATGCCTGGCGACCCGGCCTCAAATGCGCCACCCGCAGCGTAGTAGCCTTGCGTGGAGTGGCCATCATCGTCGGCCATGTCTGCGTCCGAGTATCGCTGGTAGTTGTGCAGGTCGGATGTCTGCGAATACGCCCGCCCTCCTCTGCCCCCTCCCTCCTGCAGGAAGGGCGGCTGCGCAGGAGGAGCGCCAGGCCCTCCCGGTAAGCCCGCCGTGGGCCTGCCGCCGCCGACAAAATCGTCGTACGAGACGGATGGCCGGCCGGGCGGCGCATTGTCGGAGCTGTCTATGTCGTAGCGGTCGAGGAGTTCATGGTCATTGACGGGCGGTCGTGCGCCCGAGTAGTATGTGGGCTGGTGGTCGTGGTCGTCAAAGTCAATTAGGTTGTCGCTGTGAACCGTCTGTCCATGCGGAGGCCTGCCGGCCATAGCGGCCAAAAGTTTATGCGGGCGCTATCTTCACGCAGTCCTACTGCTGTGTGCGCTCATATGAGGAAGTCCGTCTCTTGTGTCTCGGTGCCACGTTTGTCGTGTTGCGCGCGGGCGGATGCGGACGTCTGGCGATATTGCGTAAGCTATCGGGTGTGAACACGCAGCGCCAGAGCCTGGCTTGAGTTCTGGGCGATGCAAGAAACGGCGAGGTCGTGAGTATCGTTGATGTCGTGACAAGGACGCGAGAGGTATTTGCTGATGTCGTCAGAGCCCGTGGCATGTGTCGTTCGGAAAGTTTTGGCTGGAGCTGGGAAGCTGCAATGCACCGATGCACGGGCCCGGATCGTGAGGCAGTGCGTACCCTGGACAACTTGGAACAGATGTATTCGTCTTGACCTTGACACACGTTTCGAGCGAGATGGTTATGATCTGATGGGTACACCAGAGTCACTCCCGTCAAGTATGCGCCTCAGACCTTCTTTAACGCCGCCGTGTCTTTCCCGTTTGCGCACAGCGCCCCGTTTGACAGGGCGGGCGATGTTGATGGCTCGGCACCAAGCCTCAACTCGGTTCCTTAACCATGACCTTTACATACTGCTTAAGTTTCACTGCACCTGGGAAACCGTCTGTTTGAATATCACTTCTGCGTCCAAGCCGGCGCTTTCAACTATTCACTATGCAACATTTTGCAGGACTTTGATCCAGCCAAGTCAAGATTGACATCGTTCGCAGCTCAAGTCCGAATCGTGGAATGTGGCGTAGTCCCTTGCAACCGAAAATCTGGGGCTTGCTGGACGCCCAAAATAGCCTGCCGCGTAACTTGGGTGGTCAGCGCTGAAGTACAACCTTGAGAACCGCGCAAGCAGAGCGAGTCACAATTTCGCGCTTTTATTGCCATTCCATGGCTGCCGTATGAGGTATGAAGTACGACGAGTCTTGGAAGTCAAATGGCATGTTGCGCGTGGCGCAGTGAGTACGTCCGTGCCTGGTAGTTTTGAAGGGCCTCGAGGCGAATATCGGAGTATAGAAAAAGTGATAAATATCGTGTAATTCCATTCGAATGTCTCGATGTCTATATTGGCCAAGGAAAAGAGGACAAGACAGAACAAAGTAGAAACTTGATTGTTCCTGTAGCTAGGCATGTCTCAAGCAAGCAATGAATTCATTCGCTTCCATCCGGCCCACCGTACTAAATTATTTCGTCGGCGTGCGGGGAACACCCATCCACCAGCGAAGAGTCACAGCAAAAATCAGCGAATATTTCCCCGCCACGGTATCGTCCTCTTATGACTGCGCGTCCAAATCAACTACTAGAAATATTTCATCTAATTTTCTACCGCTCCATAAAACAGCCTGGTTAGCGTACGTTCCAACCCTACCCATCCAGCTCCTTCCTCATCTAACACCCTCCTAGTCAATCGGTAGAGCGTGAGACTCTTAGGTTTCACTTTCTCAGAAAGCGATTGATCCAATCTCAAGGTTGCGGGGTAAGCAACTCTCCAGCCCTTCCATCCGAATCCCTCTAATTCCGGACAGTTCGACCCCCGCATCGGGCTTTGAGTTCTTTTTTTGGCAATATTTTTGCGCATGGTGTGTTAGCTGTGCAATAATGTGACAACCCGTCTTGCTTGTCGTGGTAAGAGGTGTCCTTTTCTTCTTTTTATCTTCGATAAGATACCTGCGGTATATATGTAAGTTCTCGATGTTGTGCATAATTGATACACCACTCTTTGCCTAACTTATCGATATCCATTGACTCTCGCACCAGCGACCTAGTTGAACTTTTCTTTGCCACGAAGAGAGATGTCACCGCTCTCATAGCATAATATCTCTTGCTTTTGCAGATATTCAGCACTTCAATCAAGTGTTCATGACATTCCCGGGCACTAAGAGGAATACCACGGCCGATGCGATATGCAATACGCAGAAGTCACAATCATGAGATCATATCAAGCGAAGTGTCATCAGGCATCGGCAAAATTCATGCCCGCTGTTTCCTAACGCGAAGAGGTGAAGAGGTAGCCTGTATGTATTCAAAAAGTTCTAATAGAGTAAAGAAAAGTATCTTAGAGCTGCATATACATTCAGGCTCCCCCAAGCTTATAGTAAGTATACCTCTACAGACTACTAGCTTGTGTTGCGTAGGCGTAGAGCGGGCACGAATTTTGCCGCTGCCTGGTGGTGTTGCTCAAACGGTGGAGTTGCAGTGCCAGAAAACAGCCATCATCATCATGGATGCTTGATGTGGAGCCAGCCATTTCCAAGATACGGTCGCATCTTTAGGCCTCCATCTCAGAGGCTCGAAATATGTGCCTATGTCGAATCATGTCTTTTTTTCTATCATGGAACGTACAAATTTCGCATTTGTGTAGTTTTGTGTCCTAATCTGCATTCGTGGCTTTGGGTCAAGCAAGTGCGGTAGAGAACGGTATAAGAAGGAGAGGTGTGAATGCAGGTACGGACTTGGCTCCGTGCCAGGTAGCAGCTTGTAGCAAGTATAGACGACATATCGCCGAGCATTGGGCTTAAAGCAGGTCGCCTGACAGTCTGCACTTGGCATGTGTCTTCCTATACCGAACTATTGGCGACTGCTGTTGTCGTGAGGCAGTCAGAAGCGGGCGGGCTGCATGTGGCCAAGCTGCTAGCCAGAAGATCAGATAAAATTTTCAGCGGATCAGATAAGGCCCACCTGCTCCGGGCCAATGAAGATGGTCGACACACCATCCGCACGACTTGACATGATGGTGGAGCAGCACGACGTGTTGTGGGCTCAGAGTGCGTGATTTCCGATGTCGGTAAGTTGCGGCTGTCGGCAATAAAGGGAGCTCATGATCTTATCAGATCTTGCCCGTCGTTCTTCCGTACCCTTTCCTCCACATATCCTGCCCTTATCAGATCGAACATATTTTGTCAAGATGAGACTTTCAAACGTAACTGATGCCTTGGGCAATCTCAGCCTCTCACACCCTCATCGGGTTCTTATTGTCGGCTGCGCATACGGTGGTATTTCGGCAGTCATCAACCTGCTCGAATACTCTCAAGGCAAAGCACGGCAACATTTCTATCCAGGACCAGACTTTAAAGGAGCAAAGAGCAGTCGAGGGGTCGAAATCACAGTCATTGATGAGCGTGATGGATATTGTGCGTCACTCCCCATATTAGCCGAGGCTCTTCTCCTCGACGCTTGTTGATCGCCATCGTCACGATGCATGAAGTTCTTGTACTGACTGGCATCCTCCACAGTCCACTCCGTCGGCGCACCACTTGCACATGTCACTCCTAAATACACAAGCCACATGTGGAGACGATTTAGCCATCTGAATGAGTTGAAGCATCCAAACCTACACTTCAAGCATGGGAGCGTCAAGAAAGTCGACCCAGAATCCAAAGTTGCAGAATGGTGTGATCGTAATGGCAAAATGCAACGGCAGGCATACGACTATCTCGTTATGGCAACCGGCTTGAAAAGACATTGGCCTGCTGTGCCAAAGTCTGGTAGCTACGAAGAATACTTAAGAGACGGCAAGGCGTTCATCGAGAAAATCACCGGTGGCGATGAGACCAAGCATGAGGGCCGAAGAGTCGTCGTAATTGGCGCTGGTGCTGTGGGTGTCGAATTTTCTGCTGAGATTAAGACACACTACCCCAAGATTGGCGTCACACTAGTACATTCACGATCTGAGGTACTGTCCTCCGAGCCTCTGCCCTCAGACGTAAAGGATCGCGCGCGGATTCTCCTGGAGGAAGAGGGTGTTGAGCTTGTTCTCGGCAACCGAGCTTCTATCGCGGAGCAACCCAATGGTCAATTCCACGTCACTCTGGCAAACGGCGACATCATAACCGCAGACTTCGTCATCGACTCAACGAAGAAAGGCACACCAACTACCGACGTGCTACCAGAGGCGTGTCTGAACGACGACAAGGAGGTGGTGGTTCACCAATCGCTCATGTTCAAAGACAGCATCCCCAACGCATCCTCACATTTCGGCGTTGGCGATGTGATCGCCTGGTCTGGCATCAAGCGTGCTGGTAGCGCAACAGTGATGGGTCAAACAGCTGCACAAAACATATACGCTTCGATACTGAACTCTGAGCTGTCGACATCCGCACCAGAGGCAGAGAAGCACACCTTGTCAGAGCTTCCAGCGTGGGATGCCGTTATTGGTCTTGCAGTCGGCAAGCAGTGTCTCACATACGATCCTCAGAATGGAATCAAGTACGGCGTGGAAGTCATGGAAGGTTACTTTGGAGACGACTTGGGCTGGGCCGCCAACCTGAAATATCTTGGCCTGACTGATGTGACCGAGAAGGAGAAGGTAGCTGTGCCAGAAAAGGCGGAGATGGTAGAAGTTGGTATCAAACCCATGGAGGCTACTGTATGAAGGAACAATGTGCGGAGATATCCTGAGCTAGTCGCCACACAACTGTAGTCCCATCATGAAAGTTTTGGAAATTCGATAACACCTTACTCGCAGTTGGTGCATATCAACCCAAACCGTCCGGCAACAGCATCAAATACCATCGAAAAGCCGTACAAGATATTTCTTCCCGGGCTAACATACGGCACAGCGCCCTGCGTAACAACTTCAACATGGCTTGGCGCCCCAGGGAACTCATTGTCCCCAACCACAAAATCATACCCCGCCACTGCCGTCCTCATATCGAGAAACGCAAAATTGAGCCTCGTGCCCGTTTGCACTCGTTTTGAAATCTTCGGTGGCGTTTTTCTGTCACTGACCGTTCGATTCGGTAGAGTAGACTGCGGTGATGACACTATTTCCATTTGATTCGTGCTAACGTCAATTAACGTGCGTGCTTGTGTCAATTCATTCGACGCTCCCGACGTGAAGGAAACAAGCGGACCAGCCCAAGCCTGCGGATCCGAAGTGCCTGTCATTTTCCCCAGGCGGGTCCAGACCGCTCCAGCTGTGATTTCTTCCGTCACACCCAAGTACACGCCGCGTGTCGTTATCAGATGGCCTTTGCGGATCGAAAGCCTCTTATAGTCAGTCAGACGCACGACGTTCAAAAACGGGTTGTGCGGTGGTATACTTGAGAAGCTGCCATTTCCCGGCGCCGTAACGCCACACCCAACACCCATGGACAAGACTGAACTGAGGCGCTGTCTGTACTTCTTATCCAGCTTCTTGATCGGACACAATCCCTTGTCCCTATCCTTATTGAATCCAGGACATCTGACGATTTTCGTCACAACGAGCACGGGAACTTGGCTTATCGCCTGCTGACTCCTTTTCAAGCCTTTGAATGTAATGGGCAGGGTGGCGATTTAGCCGCTAAGTAAGATGGTTTTTTCACTGATGAATCTCCATCCAACTGGGTTGCCATCGCCTAGCTTCAGTCTGGGCAGTCGACTTGCGCCTATGACAACGCCAGTACTCGTAGTGTCAATAGGAAAGATCTGTTTTGAGCCAGCGATGCTACCACGGATACCCGATGTGTATCCTGCGGCGCGGGAAAATGGCTTCGTCCATGGGAGGAATATGGTTTGTGTGGGAAGAGCTTCGGCGCTGGATGAGCGCGCGCGGATGGCTTGTGGGATGGACTCTGATAGAGCAAGAAAGATGAAGACTGGAATGACACTCGTGAGAGCTGCGGCTTAGCAGAATTCGTTTAGGTCTCGGCATGGCTTTGATCTGAGGATGCAGAGTTGCGTGTAAGGCCTGGTAATACAGTTTCTGATGATCGCGAGGTGCCTAGTCATGCTGTGTAACCAGGAAAGGAATCTGGTCGATGGTATGCAAAACAACAGTTCGCCGAGGTTATTTCCAGCAAGGATTGGATATTCTGCGATTCGTGCTCGTCATTGCAAATTTTGGTGGCCGTGAAGTAGATTATTATGATTCCGAGGAAATTGTACTATTCTGCACACATAATCGACATTCATCAATCATCGCAAAATTTTTGGCATGCTGGCGTAGTGAATGCAGACCTGCGACTGACAGTCATCAGCTTCTGCCCAAGCAGAAAATAAGGCCTATACTCAGCTAGTGGTAGAGAGTATAGCGGTCGTGTCATTACCTAGAATATATGAGACAGCATGTACCCAATTATCAGAGCTATAGCAATACGTCGTATCTCCAACGAAGTTAGGGCTTGCGCGGCGTATCTGGTAGATTGATCGCGGTAGCCTGAGCACCAGGCTACTCGGACCATCTTGCAACTGCCGACCAGTCCAACGATAGCTGGACACCTAGAACGTATCTAAAAGTCCAGGTTGCTCGAATGCTCGTGTCGGTTGTTCCCGAGATAATCAGCGACAGATACCGGGAATTCCCGCTCTGTCACCAGGCAGGGGCTAAATTCGTGTCCCTTCTGCACCTAAACGACATCCTCAAATACCTAGGTATTGTTTAAGAGCACACCGATCATATTATAAAAAAGCCTGTATATATATGCTGCTCTAAAATATCTCATCTAGTTTTGCAAAAGTTCTTCAGAGTATCCAGGCTGTCTTAGTCTCATCTCGTTGAAAGAAGAGCAGACGAGAGTTTTGCCGGCGCCTAGGGCTGTCAAGAGCATGTATTATACTGTCAGACTGATCGCTGTGGCTGCAGAGAAAACGTGTATGCGTGCATATGTCAATATTATCCTTATTCGGCCCTATCCGTTTAGACTAAATGTAGCTCCAGGGCTCGAGACGGGTCGAGAGGCTAGCGATTTGTGGCCTAGCTAGGCCCATCTGTGGTGGCCTAAATCAAGTACTCGTGCAAAAGTTGATTTTGCTCGCATCGATCTTGCCTCGCCACGACCTTGACAATCCGCAATGCCGTCCAAGTCCCGGGGACTGAGGACCTCTACTGGCTGGTAAGTCATTATGATTCGTCACTGTCATTCTGCTAGTATTTGCTTTTGCCCTGCTACTGCAAGTTCTCACCCACGACATGAAGCGACCAGGGTGCAACAGCAGGCGACCCATACGATAGCCTGAAGCTATTCAAAGTATCGCTAGGCTTTGACTGCGACGGCGCAGTTCTGTATACATCTTCAGGAACCCTAACAAATACCAGTTTAACGTGTCGTAAGAGGCGTGTAAAGTGCGATGAGACTTTGCCACGCTGCAAGAATTGCGATAGGGTGGGACGCGACTGCGCATACCCCGAGAAACCAACTGTGCCCCAAAGGTCACGAACACTGAGTGCACGCGAGCCTAGCGAGGTGCCAACCAAGCCAAATGTAGCACATCCCAGTGCTCCGTTGACGAGCCATGTTAATACCCCTGGTATCACCTCGAGGCCGGAGCCTGAAAATGTGGTCATCGGTCCATCGTATCCGTCTTTTTCGCTTGCGCAGCAGGAGGTACCCGTCACCGCTCTCCTTGACGACAACTTCTTCTTGAACGATAACTTGTTTGCTTTTGACGATTCGCTAGCACCTAATCTTGGTCCGGTTGAATGGTACGATCTCTTGGCAGAGGACGCCATCAATAGCATGCAAGGTCAGAGCAGCCGCTGGGATTTCGACATTACGACCCTCTCACGAAGACAGTCGCCCAGGCAATCCGTTGCTCAAGAGACTGTCGGAACCTCATTTGATGGACTGGAAGCTCAACCCCTGCCTGTACTGCATAAGCATTGGAACACCGAAGGCGCCCTTGAGCTCACCGAGGATGAGGCAGTGTACTATAGACACTTCATAGACGTTGTCGCACCAGTGTTGGACCTCTTTGACCATGAAAGGCACTTTGCTAATATCGTTCCGCATCTCGCTCTTCGCAATGTCGGATTACTGAAGTCCATTCTCGCGGTCGGTGCCTGTCATATGACGATCGTTCACCACCCATCGGAACTGGGAGAGGCTGCATCATTTCTGCCTGGAACGCCGGCGTCGGGCGCAAGTGCGACGACAAATACACGAAGGATCGCGGGACAGTACTACTATGAAACACTTCAGTATCTCTCTCAGCATCTGTTATATCAGGCTTACACAACGTCACACGAACTCCTCTCCACGGCTGTCATGATCAGCATATACGAAGTGAGTAGTCAGCCGTCCAACGGAGGCAGAATACTAAACCTCCACCCCAGATGTTCAGCACGGTGAACGACTCTAATCACAGTAACTGGGATCGGCATCTACGTGGTGCTTTCTGGATACAGAAGAACAGTGGTGTTAGCGGCGAGTCTCCGGATAGTCTGCATCGCGCAATATGGTGGGCATGGCTTCGTCAAGATGTGTGGGCTGCTTTCCGTACTGGTCGGCCAACCCTTACCATACATCAACCACGTACACCCATCTCAGCATTGACTCCGGATGGACTAGCGACAAGGATAATCTATATTGCCGCAAAGTGTGTGCAGTTTGCAGCGACCCCCAAGGAGGGGGACATTGCTGCGTATATCGAAGCTGGCGAAACTTTGATGCGTATGCTTGACCTTTGGAAACGGTCGTTGCCTCCCTCATTCGAGCCAATCAGCATCGTATCTTCAGCCATGGACAGCGATCAAATATCACCGATCTGGATACATCCACCTGCGCATGCTGCAGCCATCCAGATGTATCACTTCGCACGCATCATCATGATACTGAACCAGCCTTCGACGGGCGGACTAAGCACATACCAGACACGCTTCAAGCAGATGAGAGAAAGTACGATGACCACGTGTGGAATTGCCATCGCACAGCAGTCTCAAAACTTGCCGAGCGCTTTTGTAAGCTTCCAGGCAGTATACGCGGGTTAGTCAGGGGTGCCAGAAACTCTGAATGTTCACTAACCGAAGTTTTGCAGCTGCTTTGTGCGCCGAAACGCAAGATCGGCAGAGTGAAGTTCTCGAGGTGCTTGACAAGGTTCTCAGCATCAGCAAATTTCCGTCGCGGTCTATCTTGGACGACCTCGTGGATGTCTGGAACAACGCAAAATGAGTAAACAACCGCTCGTAGTTCTCCTTATGCCGGTTGGTAGCGCAAATATGACCGTGTCCTTGCGGTTCAGCTTTGCACCCGCCCGTTGCCACATGACTTAAGAAGGACCAATGATACAAGATACGAGATAAAATCTGATGTGCATACTTAGTCACTGATTGGGGCGTATTGAAGGCAAAATGTAAGAACCATTTGACTGGCCATGTTTCAGGATGCTGACGAACCAAGTTGATGACGGCCAAAATACTCCGGGCGATTTGAAGCGTGGATCTCACCCGCAGCAGCCGAATCCTGCAGGAGACGGTCACGCCGCATCATCATCATATTGTGCGGAGATGAATACGAACATTTACACACAGAGCGTCGCCTTCTTCCAACGACTAACAGCATTGCTGTTCTTGGTTACAATCTGCAGCCGGAAGCAAAGGAGTCGTCCACCAACGACCCCGGAGCTATACAGGGACCAATATGCGCTCTGTAAAGACCTGATAATGCCTCCAGTCACGATTCAGGTCTGGAAGAGAAAACGATCTAGTTACTGCACGATCACCGACTGGCTTCTATTTTGCACCCCTCAGTCACTAGCATTACTTCATCAATCTCAATCCATCTTATTACACACACTTGCGGATATATGCTGATCGTCGGTGATAAATGCTTCCCCGGTCTTTTGATGAAGACATCCTGCGCGTTGGAGGTGGGGTAATGTGCTCGCATGTCAATGAGGTAGTGCTCAATATAGTGTGTCCAGATTGCAATGAAGAAGAAAAGCCATTGAAGTCAGTCCCGCGATATTAATGCGAAGGTATAAAGACATCTAAACACTGCAGCTGACACTTCAGGGTATCGTTTGAGCATTTCCAATATCATTCCCATCGTCATGAAGCCAACAATCGCAGCCGCTCTTGGCCTCAGTTACTCAGCAGTCGCGTTGCCTGCCTCTGAACCTCTTCGGGTACTCCCTTCGAACTGGCAATACCAGATCACATCTCTGCGCGGCCCAGGCTGCCCCGACTTTGGCAAAGATCCTGATGTGGGTCGCACCACACGCTTGACATTCGGCCAAAACACCATGGACGGCAGCGAGATATACTACTGGTTTGTGGCATACCCGCATCTGCGTGTCGACCTCGCCGACAAAGACCATTCATGGTGCGAGACGGAGTTGAGCTACGAAGAGTTCAAAGACGTGACGCAAACGGTCAAGAGCGCTGACTATAGGCTTCGACTGCATAAGAATGGGACAAGAGTCATTGCGACATATGACATCGAGAAGGGAGTCACGGCCACGTTCAAGTTCACCTACGAGGAGGATGACGAGAAGAGTGTATGTGTGAACCTTCGGTTTTCCTCGTCTACTTCCAACTTTCCCTGCTAATATGGCTGCGCCATAGACTACAGATGTCATCACTTTGAACGGCCCACTAGCTTCTGGACAGTACCAACAGGAAGGCAGCTCGCCTGCGAGCAAAGAAGAGATATACAAGCTACCAAAGTGCGGCGCTGGCAAGATCAAGTTTCGCACCGAGCTGTCTATCGAGGGCAAGCCAGGTTCCAAGGGGTTTGTCGCAAGTGAGCATAGCAAGGATGCCGCAGGTATCGAGCAGTACTATGGCATCCAGCAAGGCTTCAGCTATGATTGGGAGAAGTGCGACAGGTAAGGTAACTATGATGAGTTGTACGCAAGGTCATGAACGTTTGCACTGTCGGTGAGGGTGGCGAAAGCATTTTCATGCAGCTTCTGCGACTAAAATTCAAGATACCCGAAAATCCAATGTGTTCTTCCTCCATTTGAAGGCCATAGTTAAGTTCTACAAGTTTTCCAAGTCTAGTGCATGATCTGACTGCACTTTTAATTCAATAGTCCTAGACAGCTCCCAAGGGAGGCCATATAGTTTGGATTAGGATCGTATTCTTGCATCAAGTCATCTGGGATAATTAAAAAATCAGCTTGTCTGGTTTACCTTTAGATCGTGGTACATCACTACAGCTTCAGCACTCCTAAGAGGCCGTACTACGGCTACTATAGGCCTAGAATAGCTACGCTACTACCTGACATAAAATCAAGTACGTACAAGAGTAATCATTTAGATTATGTATCCTGTCTTTGGCCGTAGCACTGCTAAGATCACATGCTCCTGCTACAGGGAAGCTCGTATAAGGTGGAGCTCCCCTAGCCACCGGCCTAGCCACTCCTTCTAGTGGCTCTGAAAAGGTTTCTTAGGGGCTGCCTAACGTTTTACGGCATTCCCCGACAGTCATGCCGTGATACCGCTCCTAAGTGATCACCACCTGTCATCTCGTACATGGGCCTGAATAGCCTGTTAGCACGTGATAGAGTCTTAGAAGGAATCAGAAGCTAGACAGCCTAACATTGACCTTGTATGAAATTAAGAGTTGGCAGAAGCAGCCCGCACGAATCATTGGTGCACCTGGTGACGTGCCATCATGTGAGGCACTGTTGGAGACAGGAGTCAGATATAGGTAGAAGCTTCTATCAAGACCAATCCTTAAGGAGTGATCAAGGAGTTCTCTGGGTTGATATAGTCTACAGCACGTGATCTGGCCGCACGTAACCCGAAGGCGGCCCGTTGGCGGCCCGTCGGATCCTCGTGATAGATTTACTCGTGACACATCACTCATAGACTGTGACACATTTTTGATGGTTGTCACGCTGAACCTTACTGCAGGGCCAAGCAATGGCTCAGAAAATCGATACATAAAGACTGAACATCTATAGTAGGTGAACAATCGTTGAGAGATGCGCATATTACAACTTAGTGCTAGTCATCAGTCAGCATGCTAGAGAACACGCATATTGCTGTTTCTTGCAACGTAGCTATTCCGAACGATCAGTGCGTCTACAGCACTGTTCTTGCATGGGGCTGTCTAGAGCTTGATGAAAGAACACCTGAGAGGGAGTTGAAGAAGACAAGGCCATTCAGGAGCAAGTGAGTGATGGGTATCGATATAATTATGTACAAGTATTTAAGAGGAAGTGCACACCTGACTTATATACAAGTAAGATACAATCAAACAACGCCTGGTATACCCAACCAATATGCCCAGCCACCCTATCTTCACGCCTTTTTTAAACAATCCTCTCGACAACCACGCCCCTGCGACTCCAATCATCTCCCTCGCCATCCGTGCTAGCTCCAGCACTATGGCTTAAACTCCTCTCTCCATCCACCTCCACTTCCCTCGTCTGGATAGTCTGCACACGAATGTTCCTCAACTCGACCTCATCTTCCTTCTGCCCCTTCTTCGGCTCGGAATCCCATTCGCTCCTATACCGTTGATACGCACCCTGTGGTGCAGAGCTCTTGATCTCCGTCGTGATGGTCGTTTGACGACCCAAGTGCTGATTAAGCGCGGAGTCTGGTCGTAGGACAGAGGCATTGGAAGTAATCGAACCCTTTTGCTTTTCCATCTCGATCTCGACTTGAGTAATGGACACGCGGCGGGAGCGCGACATATGAGAGCCGATGGTGCCGTTTGCAGGCTTGCTGCCTGTTGCGTTGCCGGAGCGCGCGGCTGATTCTTCCTTCTGTTCCTTGGACGTGACCCAGTGCAGCACGACGACGCAGAATAGGATATCGGCGTTGCAACACATGAGGCAGATCCAGCCAGGCTCGCCCTTCATTACCATCAGGATAGTAAGGTTGATGACGGAAGTTGTAAGTGTCGCGCATGAGCCGATGAACGACCGGAAAGCCATGCGCTTGAGAACTGGGTTCGCGTTTGTTTGGTACGAGTGCAATCCACGGAGGGGAATGATGAAAAGGAGTGTGAGGTAGACGTTGACAATGACCTCGAAGATGATGAGTGGCATCATGGCAATCTTTTGCATGCCGATGATACACACGCCATCGCCGTTGATGTAGGTAATACGCCTGAGCAGTGTTAGTCTGGCTTCATAGTTTGTGGAAAGGGGGAAGCGCACCAGATGAAGTTCATTATGACGAAGATGGTGTAGGGAAGGATCATGAAGATACAGTTGAAAAGCCATAGCTTGGTCTTGTGACGAGGCTTCCTGCTGCCGCCAACAATGTACTTGCTTACAGTCAGTTACGTTTCGATGATGTAGCGGGGAATGACCTACGGCTCTTTCAACCAGGAAGTAGTACATGATGATCTTTGTGCTCATGTAGCAGACAAGGCATAGGACGATACCACCTTCACAGACTTGCCGGGAACTGTTGATCCCAAATCCATGAGTGATGATAGCCGTCGCGAACACGAACGCAGCTGAATCGCAATAGATAACGAGGACCACTAATATCAGTCAGCATGTGTCCTCGAGCGCGGTACCCTTTGAATACTCACACCACTGTGCAAACGGTAACTTGCTCCAGGTTCTGACCCATTGTGTTCTCCTCGCTATACAATCGTTAGCCCAGAGATCTGCCAAGCGACGAAGAAACTTACTCAAGCAGAAGCACAGTACACCGAAAGTAGTCATCTGCAAGATGGTGCTGAGAACATCACCCACGAGGGGCACAACCGCAGGCACATAGTCCAACATATTGTCGCTTCGATGAGTTGCTTGGTATGACCTATGCGAACTAAAGCCGAATTGCAAGCCCAACTTCCAAAAAGAAAAGAGAGGTGAACAAGGGGGTAGCGAAACAAGCGATCAAAGTCGTACGGCGCAGGTACATATCCATGGACTTCTCGTATACAGATGGTCGAGAACCCCTGCTCCGAGGACTGCGCGATTCATTTCGGCTGTCAAAGTTCAGCGAATACAAATCTAGGGCTAAGGCGGCCCAGCTCTCCCGAATCGACTGCAACACTAGGGCTGAGACCCAGGCATGAAAAGGGTATCGCTGGGATGAGCTTGGTATTCGGATCCAGCCCGAGAGTTACTGGTTCGCCAGTGGCGATCCGGGGAACTGCGATCTTGGGGACTTGGGGAGATCCAGCCACGTGACAGCGTCTTAGCAAGCGGCTCATCGCCGATTATGGTAACGAGACATTTCTGACATGTGGGTGTCGCGAGACGAGTCTCTACTGTACCTCTCCTCTCACAGCCCATTGTCATGCCTTTCTACCGCAAAATACGCCTGGTAAGCCAGCTATCAAGCCATGAACTACGTAACACGTTGTGCGATGTCAATATCTGTCACAATAACAGTTTCATCGTCGGGTCTGCAACACATTGAGTGTAGAGTTTCGAAAACACGGCTCAGGTATTCTGCAGCATCAGGAGCTAACATGAAGGCGTCGATAATTCTCCGAGCTAATGCTTGCGCCATCGCTGCACGGACGATGCGGGAAAGCTAATCGCACAGACGTCGATCGGTAGGATCCTCCCGACTGTTGGGCATGGCAATCCAGACCACAAACACGGTGCCCAACAACCCGAAAAAGACCTGGTGTTTCGCTTAAATGTTTGGCAGTTCGGAGGGGAACTGCACTGGTCGCGACCCTTGCGAAAGCCCCCAAGCCCCCTCGAGATGAGATGGACGTGTGACTGTCAACCACGTTTACCAAGACCCTAACAAGTCATTTCGGAAGGCTCTCGACCTGTGGCGGCTCGAGATTGATTCAACTCATCCCACTGTGTGCCTCTCGTTGACTCGAACTCCACGCAGCGGACCGTGATCCACGGAATGCAGGTGTTCATCGGGATCGGTACAGGTACCTCTGCATCGCGGAACGAGCTGTGGCGTTTCATATTCCAATCCACTTTCCTCCTCCGAATCTTCGTCCTCCTCTTCTTGATATGATGCATCATCCTGTCGATACCGTACACCATGGAACAACCACCTGAGACCCCGAGCTGCCGCTTTGGCGTAGTCCCATGGGTTCATTGCATCGATTATGGCTTCGTGCGGGGCGCTTGTATAATAAGTAGGACGCTCAGGACCGCGGAGTTGATGGTCGATATCATACGGCGTATAAGGAAATGCCCAATGGTACAAGCATGCGAAGATGGTCATCTCGAAACAGATAAGCACGCACGGGAAGCCAACAAGAATGTCCAACTGTGCGAGACTTGGAGTGGCGCGTAGTACGCCATGGCCAGCAAGAAGTCCGAGAAGCCAATTTTGCCAGAAGCAGAGGAAGGTGACGAGTTTGACGCAGTGTAGCTTGAGGGCGGGCTTGTGTGCCTCGAGGTCTTCGTTCAACTGATTGTGGAACTGTAACAGGCAGTACATTGCGACTAGCACAAATGCTCCTTGAAGTAACGAGATCCATAGGTGCGCTTTTGCAGGTGCGGAGGAATACGCGCAGTAAAGGTTCGTCTGATGCGTGGCGAATGCGATCACAGCGAAGAAAGGACGTGTGACGCAAAACTGGAAAATACCAATGTAGAGGATGTTGAACCACGTCAAGCCACTTCTAGGGATGGCCAATATGCGCAACGGAAACATCCACGGTTTGGGTCGCACGTTGCGAAAGTACTCTTTCTGGTCGTGGAGCGTCGGTGCAACGTAATGACACATGAGCGTGAAGTAGCTTGCAATAGCGAATGCCTCGTAGCAGCTGCGTAGGAGCTCAAGGTATACGGCTTTCTCGTAGAACAAGAGGGAGAGAAACGAGAGAATACTGTACGTAGGAATCATTGCAAGGACGCGAATGATGCTACGGAATTAGAAGCTGGCGACTGGAAAGGTTTGGTGAACATACTGCTTCTGCTCATACGGCTTGAGGTAATGGAGCGCATGGTCGAGAATTAGCCAGCAAGAGATACTGACGGAAAGACACATGAAGGTCGCCGACAATATGAGAGCGAGCTGATGGAAGACCAGATCATCAGTCAGCGGCTTCTCGAAAGCGACGAGGTTTGCGTCGAGACCACACCCCATCATGACAGAAACTGGGCTTTCTTCAAGACGGCGTTCAGTAGCGGATATGGTTGTTCATCAGACGCAACGCGCGCTTTGAGACTGCTCCCTGACTTCGATGACCTGCGCGTCGACTTCCCGTCCGGCGCACGATAAGAGCGTTGGATTGATCGCACAGGAGCGAGGCAGTGCCATTACTCAAGTGGAAGTACTAACCCCCCAGCCGGAGCAAGAAGCCTCGACGTAGGAGAGACCCTGGCAAACATATCGAAAGATGATATCGGTCCTGCGTAGAACTCAAGATTAATTCTTTGGTGGCGCGTGCTTTGTTGCTTACAGAAGTTTTGGGAGGTGCCTCCAAGAACTGCAATCACTCAACAGAAATAACAAGATCGTACGCTGAAAGAAGCGCAGATTCCAGACTCGCAGGCAGTGCCGTCATGACCGTATCATGGTGATGTTCTTTAAGTATGGGTAGTGAACGAGCACGTATGCACCTAGATACCATACTTATTCACAGAAGGCTTGTCCTCGTGCAGAAATAGCTTTCACAAACTTGGACCTGTGCTGTCGTTCTGAGCATTGGGATTGCGCGTGCAGGCTTTTTGACATATCGCAGATCATCGACGCCTTCTTTGCTGTTCATGATCTCACCACATGCAGGCGCATGGGGCATACCATGGCCACCTGGCACTTTGGCATGTCGCAATTGTAAGGCACAGGCACCGTCGCAGAGGTATTGGAGGTGGTTCCATGTGTATTTGGACAATTGTGTTATTTCATCTGCATTACTAGATTATCAGATATAAAGGTACTGATGTCGTGAAAGGAGAGTGAGGTGATCGTGAAGGCCCACTAGCGCATCGGAGCAACAAAGCCACCGATAGCCGATCTGATATGATATGCGGCGCATATCCACGTCATGATACAACGGCGCAAGTTTATCTCCACCAAGATTCTAGAGAACGTTTTGGCGTCTAGTGGGGCGTCTACAACGGACGGAATGTCGCGCGCGAATCCTTGATTACATTTTCTCCTTCCTTTCCTCGTCTAGATAGGAAGACAGGACGCCATTGTGGTTGGATCCCGTTGTTGGTAAGCAAGCCGACCGCCGGCGCCGAATACATGCGTGATTACAGATTACACGTATGAATATGTGTGATTATCGCGCAATGTTGCTAGATGGCGTCTTGCGACATCGATAGCTGCTAATTCATGACGTACAGTAGTAGACCAAGTCGACATGCAAAGGTCGCATTGAACGCCCATCCCTTCGAAACACTGCAAAACCCGCCACCGCCACAGAAGACGCGACGAGGATCGCGACAGCCTCATCATGGCCCACAACGCGGATGTAGACTATGTAGAAGCGCTCGACATAGACCAGGAGATGCGCTCGCGTCACCAGTCCTCCAAGTCGCAGCCGAAAGCGCCCATATATGCGCCGCAGCAGGCGGGCACGTCAGGGGCGAGATCTCAGGGAATTGACGGCGAAGACGAAGATGCGCCGCTACTGAGTCCCACGGAACGCACTCGTAGGAGCGTAGACGACAGCGACAGTGAAGAAAGTGAATACGAATGGCCGGGAGAGGCAGACTTTAAAGGACTTTCCTGGTGGCATCGGCCTTCGGTAGGCATATCAACACGAACTTTCTATGCATCAGATCTGACATTGGATAGATATACTGGCTCCTCCCACCGTTCTTCTTGTTCACCATGGCATTTGGTGGCATTATCATACCCAAGATCAACCTGATCATGGACCTCGTATGCACCGAATACTATGCCACGGGCGGAAGCGATCCCATCTCGAGTCCAATGGACCCAGGACAGCAACACGACCGCTGTCAGAACGACACTGTCTCCTCTCGCTCATCCCTGTTCCTCTTATACGGAAGCCTGTGCTCTGGCATTCTCTCCGCCATCACCAGCCCGAAACTTGGTGCGCTATCTGATCGCCATGGACGTAGGAAATTTTTGATCTTCAACACAATCGGCACGCTCTTCGCCGAGATCCTCACTATATTGGCAGCCAAGTACCCCAATATCTTTCATGTGAACTGGATTCTAGTTGGCTACTGCATAGAGGGAATCACTGGTTCTTTTATCGTTGGTATGGCTGTCGCCCATTCCTATGCCTCAGATTGCACATCACCTCAAAAGCGCACTGTAGCTTTTTCATATTTCCACGCTTGTCTCTTTGGTGGCATTGCTATCGGTCCCGCTCTCTCTGGATATGTCATTTCAGCTCGCGAAAAGTACGTCGGTCATACCGAGGCAGTGCTTTTAGTCTTCTACATTGCGCTAGCTGCGCATCTGGTGTTCATCGCTGCTCTAATGTTTCTCATCCCCGAGTCCCTGACCCAAGCTCGACAAGAAGCAGCGCGCGAACGACACAGAGAAGATATGGAGAAGTTGGGCCCCGCGTCGGACTGGATTAATCAACTGCGGCATCTCAATCTATTTAAACCACTCGAAATTCTCTGGCCTACTGGCCCTGGTTCGTCATCTGCCGTACGCTGGAACTTGGCTCTCCTCGCAGCTACAGACGCCATCATGTTTGGCGTTGCCATGGGCGCCACGGGTGTACTACTCGTCTACACGCGTCGCCAATTCGGCTGGCACGAACTCGAAACCGGACGCTTCGCCACCATTGTCAACACCTCGCGTGTCGTCGCTCTCTTGGTCGTTTTGCCTGTGTTGACGCGCATCTTCCGCGGCAAAGACGGACACAAGCGCACCCGCAGCTCCGGCTCGGATCTCTTTGATCTCAGCATCATTCGCGCTGCCATCTTCTTCGACATGATGGGTTACTTAGGCTTTATTCTCGCGCGCAAAGGCGAAATCTTCGCACTGTCTGGCGCGCTTGCAGCTATGGGTGGTATCGGTAACCCAACGCTTGGCGCAGCGCTCACCAAACATGTTCCCCCTGACAAAGTTGGCCAGCTTCTTGGCGCAACTGGACTCTTGCATGCTGTTGCGCGAGTGATCGGGCCAACTATCTTCAACGGCATCTACAGCGCTACCGTCGGAAGCTACAGACAGACGGTATTTGTGACGTTGTGTGCGACTTTTGGGTTGGCATTTGTGTGTAGTTGGTTCGTGAGGCCACATGGTACGTTCAACATTCTCTTCTCGTGTTGATGAAATACTAACTATGATGTAGTTTATATCGACGACGATAAGGCAGTACGACCGACTGCAGACGAGCAAGAAGCATAGGAGCTTCCCTTGTTCTATTATGTTGTTCAGAATTTGTTTACAATGTAGCGCGTAGATATCAGTGTAGAGTACTTTTGCAAGCAGCATACACATAGTACACATTTAGTTTCAATGTACCTCGATTCGCAGTTTGAGCCACGGCGGCAAATGTGCATTTTCTTGCCCTGTGCAATCTTCGCTGACATCAGCTGCAGCCAAGTTAGGCGGGCCACTCTTCATTGGGTCCGCGGAGGAAGCCGACGCTGATCTAGGCTGCACAGGACCCTATAGTGCAATTATGCTTATTGCACACTCTTGTCCTTAATAATACACCCAATCCGCGGTAACACTGCAGCCACATTGCGCAGCACCTGCGAACACTTGAATGTGCAAACTTGCGCCCATGCGCTTCAATCTACTTCGATAGGAGACTGCACAATCGCCTCCCGCCCAATTCGTCGATCGAGCCTCCTGAAGCTATACACCCGAGAAAACACTAACGTTGTCGCCGAGTACGAGTCGTTGTATCCAGCATGACCAAAGATTGGGGTTCCGTAGAGGCGGAGATTAGAGAGTTGTACGCCAAGTCTAATGGAAAGATCACTCTTGGGGAGATTGAGAAGTTGATGGCGCGCAAGAAGTTTAGGGCGTCGACGAGGGCGTATCGCATGAAGTTGAAGGAGTGGGGGCTGTTGAAACAGAAGAGTCGGCGAGAACAACGCGATAGAAGCTCAAGTGCAACAGCGGAGCCAAGCACGATACCGGAATCTATGTCTCTTGACGTTGACGACGGACCAAATCCAGAAGAAGGGGTGACACCAGCGGAGCCTCCGTTGTCCGACCATTGTACAGAGCGTGGCGGCTGGCAGGTTGTCGAAGATCTTACGAGTGTGGAACCTACATTCATGGGCCTTCTCCATCAAGCGCCAGTGTAAGTGACTTCAGCTGTTCTAGGGATGATTGCTTGTCGCTGATAGTGTATCCTGAAGCAGTTCGACGGACTATCCTTGGCCGGAAACTCAGACAGAACCTAATGACATTGTCCTGGACATGCTAGGCGCTGTGTTAGAGTGCGATCCAGATAAACTGCAAGACCTTGTGGTGCGTCATAACGAGCACATCAACGACCCCATCGGCCTACCATTTGAAGCAGGCGGCCGCTTCGCCGGCCATCCAATTATGAACCAGATGGTCATCATGCAGCATCCCAGCCAGACGCTGCTCGATATCACGTGCGGTATGCCATGTGGTCCGTCTCTCTGGGTGTTGATAAGTCATGGCGCAAAGGGCTCTCGGCATCCATTGGGAACTGACCTTGCACTGCACAACGCAATCAAGAATGGCCGCACTATGAACGTGATGGTGATTGCTCGCCCCGGCCGATCAGACATTAACGGTCTACCGGGCACATCATGGAAGCCTCTATTACAAGCCGTATTTTGGAACCATCCGGACGTTGTCCGAATTCTCATCCGCAGAGGCGTGAACCTGGAAGACGCTGGGCTGTCTCCTCGAGGCTCAGGTTATCAGACCGCACTACAGTTATGCTTGGAACGACGCGCAGCTGAATATATTCAGGATACCGTAAGAGACAAATGCAACAACATCGCTCGACAGCTGTTAGAAGCGGGTGCAAACATACATGCAACACCACCAAATGGCTCTTCGGCAACGCCATTCGAAATGTTCACTCAGCCATGGCAGACACGCGACTACTGGGCGTCGAAGCTCACCGTGATCGAATTGGACTGCCTCCGGATGTTCGTCACAGGAGGCGTAAATTTGCAATCGCGCTTTGAAGGGTGTCCTTGTGGGCTGTCGCGCCAAACTTTCCAGCATCAGGTCATCTGGCATTCGACGGCAAAAGTGGCTCGACTCATTATAGACAGCGCGACAGCAGGCGCAGGCTCTATGAATATCTCCAGTCTTCTCCATGAGATCCTTGGGTTTTGCCCAGAATCTAAACGACATCCAGCAGACACACTGCGCGATCTTCAAGTCCTACTCCAAAAGGGCGCTGATCCGAACCACGCAGATATCAGCGGCCTAACGCCGTTGCGCAGATGCATCGAGCAATGCCCTGCTGTTGATTTGGTCGCAAGGTTACAAATGCTACTGGACGCGGGAGCTGACGCTGAACACGAAGATCGCAACGGTAGTCAGCCTTTCGTGCTTGCAGCCCGCACACTTGAAGAGCCCCTGCTCTCCGAGGTCATGCAAGCCATGGTGAGTAGCATACGCGGAAGATACAGGCGCTTCGTTAATGGCATCTCTCGCACCTGGAGCGCGAAGCACTTTCCCATCAACAACACGCAAACCTACGAGCAGGTTATGTCATCCACTCGCAACACCGGCAACTTCAAACTGGAGCTGTTGGACATGGTACCGGAAGGTATCCGAGACACTTTCCAGCGGGCCTACTTCACTGTTGTCAGCAAGAACTTCCTCGACACCATGACGCGAACCGCAAAGACGAGGCTGCTAACCGCACGAGACAAAGATGAGATCGTCTGGATAACCGGAATGCGACGTGGCATCGATCTACCAGAATACAGATTCGACCAAGAGCTTGTCATAGCATTGCTGGACCCTCAACCAATGTCGGGAATGCTGCTCGATGTCGCAGGTCCGTCAAATACTACTGAGCCGATTGAACAAGTAAGCGCAAACCTACAGTCGCCGCTTGCTTTCGTCATGGACAGGGAAGAAACCATCAACGCATCAGCTTCTCGACCCACATGGCAGTTCAACGCAAACAATTCCATCACTTCGCCGCCACCAGCGATGACATCACACCAAACCTCCGCATCTGCGTCTCCCGCCGATGAGGACCTCATGGTACCACCGACCACGCTCATCCGCTGGCAGGATCCAGAAGCGCCACCGAAACCTGGCGATCTCGAAAAAGCATGCGCATCTGTACTGAGGTACGAGTGCGCAACGTGCAGCGATGGCGTGCCGTTGACTAAGAGCGAGCATGAGAAGCATGTGAAGGAGCATGCGCATACGTCTGTCTGTGAAGAGGGCAATTGCGCGGGTAGGTTTTGCGCACTGAAGAATGGGAAGCGCGCTATAAAGGGGTGTCATGATCATTTATTTGGTGCGGACGATATGGTATGAACGTGAGGTTGGGAATGGTGAAGCAGAGAAAGCGGAGCGGAGATGAGTATTGGTAAAAGCCAAACAATAACAAATCATGGCGTCGCGATATGATACCCAAGAATGAATTTCTCACTTTGATCATTATCCTATTCTGCTGCTGTGCTTTGAGTTCCCCTGATTTGTTCCTTCACATTCTTACACCCCGCTTAATGGCCGCACGTCTTGCGCTATACTAAAACCAGCTCTTGGAACTGAAATATCTGACGTATGTAAACACTCATTGAGACCCTCTTTTTCGTAGTTATGAAATGATCTCATTTATTTGTATCATTTGTATGTACAGTGTCGGTTGACCGGGTATTGGAAGGGTACGCCCGCAGGCGTACGCACAAAGGTGAGCAGGCAAGATGATTCTATTGATTACTTCACTACTACCCTCTCTCTCCTTGCAGAGAAGGAGGGTTCTTATCTACATGTGGCCCCTTGGCGCACAGACTGTATTGAGCTGTAATTGCGCCGTGAATTAAGCCGTACTTGCGTACGGACATACAGAGATTTAAAGTTGAATAGCTAATAGTACTAGCTATAGTTTCGATCTACTATCATGAGGAAGCAGCTCTCTCCTTGAGCCTACCAATTTTCTTCCGCTCTTCCCAAACTCCAATCCGCCTCCACCCATTCTCTCAGCTCCAGTCTTCCATTTCCACGCGCGATCCTTCTCTCCGCCACAGCTTTCGCCCCGGAGCACCTTCGATACATACTTCCCTGCAATCGGTAGAAACTTATATGAGTGAAAGCTTCCACCCGTCGCAATGATCAAGTTGTCAAGCGACGCGTGTGGATGCTGGCACAGAATCCAGTCCTCAGTCGGCGTGACGGCATCAAAGCAGATGCGCCACCGCGAGGGAGTATGTGTGGATGTGAAATGCGGCATTGCTTTACGCATCACCTCCGCGCTGTCCTTCTTCAGCTCTTCAGGTACACGCGCCTGGTCCATGCGCGGCGGGACGGTGATGGTCTTTCCCGAGCGCGTCGTGGTTGAGTGAACGACTTCGGTTTGCAAGTCGTTGATCTTCAGCGTACGCTTCAGCTGGCTAGGTGGAATGATGTCTACCTGCCCGCCAATGACCACGACGGGCATCTTGGAGTCCATGATGCTCTGTGTCTCAGACTCGCTCAGCGTGTAATAAGCGGACAGCCGTCCCACGGCGGTGATCTGACGCTCGATGCAATCCTGCGCGGGGAGCTGTAGGAAGTCTTCGATCGGCGAGAGCAATGCGCTTGTCCAGGCACCTGTAGCGAGAACAATCTTGTCCGCGGAGTATGTTTGTCCGGACGAAGTGCGCACACCCGTAACTCGACGTTGGGAAGTATCGAGAGTGAGTTCCGCTACTTCACCAGTGACGCGCTTTAGGCCCTTGTCGGTCGCCACCCTGAGGAAGCTCATTGTCGCTCGCTCAGCATCACACCAGCCAGCTTCAGGGTTAAAATATCCTTTGCCCATTTCATCACCACCGCAAAGATCTTTGAGAACATCGTACTTCTTCAACTCATCCACATTGATATCCCTGGTATAGTCTCCGCCTCTTTCAACAAACGTCTGGCGCACCTTGTCGCCGAAGTCTCCCCCTTTTTTATCGATGACGGTCCAGCCTGTTTTGTGGAAGTGGCCTTGGACCGCCATGTTCCAGAACCACGGATGTATGGCTTCGTTGGCAAGGTTGCAGTACATTGGCGATTCATAGTCGGTACGAATGATGCGGTTCGTGTCAACAGCGGCAGCTTTCTTCTCAGCAAGTGGTCCCATCGGCTCCCAGCGATCTATGATCGTGACGCGCGATGGATCCTTGTACTGGTGGCTCAAATGATACGCCGTGGAAGTGCCGAAGGTGCCAGCCCCGACAATCAACACAGTTGGCTCGTCGTTGCTCGGTGCCATTTTGGAGAAGTCTTACAGCATTACAGATGACAAGGAAGATGGATTTGATTCCACTACCATGGTTGCAAGGTGTTTCTGGCGAGTTGTACTAATATTGTTGCGGATTGGGCCCCGCACGCTGGTGCGGATCCGAAACTTTTGGCGCTTGGCCGGCGTGATCATTGATGACAGCGGGAGCGGAACGCTGCCGATAACATAGTAAGAAAATTTACTCGCTTTTACAAGCCGTTCGTATTATAATGAAGCCAATATACATGCGATGTAACATTCGCGCCTCAAAGCTTCGGCATTACAGGACTGGTCTCCCACAAGGGCCGCATTGAATCTTCGAGCGGGCTATCACGTCGCAACACCCTCTCTTCAGTGGTTCTAAACAGTCGAGAAAGATCAGTCTGCTCATATGGAAGCTCGCCCTGTGTCATAGCCGCTAGAACTTTGCTAGACAACAGTATCTGAGGCATCCCGTGTCCATTGAAACCCACGATGATGAACTGGCCAGGTTTCCCCGGAACTTCTTCAACATGAGGCATAAAATCGGCACTATATCCCATGACTATTGAGTGTGAATGGCTTCATTCGTAAAAAATTGTGATGACTTATCTCCTGTCCAGACTTTGCTCACTTTTGCGTCCGACTGTTCCCACCCTCGAAAGTGTCGCTGCATGTAGCCATCGAAGTAAGACACGGCCTCTTCTACCATCTCATCGTCCCGTACCGTGCCAAACCAACGCTCAGGCTTGTGCCAGAATCTACGTCTCGCTCCACCAACAATGATACTACCGTCAGCACGCGGAATGAGGTAATTGTAGTTGCGACTGTCGAAGCGAAGTGCGTAAGTATTCACGAGATGTGGTGCTTCTTTTCCTTGGGAACTTTTAGTATTGCAGCAAATACCTCGAATCAGTGTAATAGCTTGCGAGTACTCGAGAAGGCCATCGCTGGTGTATGCGTTGGTTGCATATACAATCTTCTTCGCTTTGATCGCGCCACGTGGGGTTTGCACTATCCATTCACCACATCTGGTCCCTGAAACGGACGTTACTGGCGTGTTAGCTTGAACATTGAGCAAGCATTTTGTTGTGAGTAGTCGATCGAGGGGCTGGTGTACCATTTTTGCCGGCCACAAGTGAGCGGCGGTGTAACTAAATGCGCAACAGGCACCTTTTACACCCGAAATCTGTCGCAAAGCCCGCATCAGTGTTGCACAGGTCCACTGAAGATTCGGAACTAATCCTTTCAGCATCTCTCTTTGGAATGAATGTAACATCACTCAAGTCTGCATGGCCGTCTTCCTTCAAACTGCGCCATGCGGCTTCGGTATTTTCTGCGTGCTCCGCGTCCAGATATACATCGACCGCTCTTGTGAGCTGGAAATCACAATCTAGTCCTTCCGATTCGATAAGCTCTTTCATTGCGTACACATTTGCTGTCTCAAATCTTGCAACTTCCGCTGCAGCTGTGGCGCCATACATCGAACTGTATTTCGTGACGTTGAAATAAGGGTCTGGTTTAATGTGTCCGCCATTACGACCAGTCGCGCCGGAACATATCTTTCGTGCATCAAGAAGGACTATTGATGGCTGCTTCTCGCCTGAAGAGCGAAGAATATGATATGCTGTGGCCTACAAGAAAAGTAAGCATGACTGAGCATAAGCAGATATAGGCTCCTGACCACTCCAGCAAAACCAGCGCCGATAATGACAATATCGCATGCAGTGGGAAGATCAGTTGTGCTACATAAGTGTTCAAAAGGAAGGCCCTCGGCGTTCCAGAAGGAAGTTGTGGGATGCGGAACCGGAGCGCATTTGGCAGTCATGTTGGCTAATGACTTTTGTTCCTAGGTGCAGTTCAATTAAGAGCCAAGCGGCATTGAATATGCTCGTAGTGTGTACGACAATTTTAGGAGCGCTTCCCGCCAAAATGATCAGGCCTATAGCTCCTAGAGTGTGACTAAAGGCGAGGGCAATGCAATCTAGCTTGCCCAGTTGTACGACTGGCGGCACTTGGGGTCTTTACTGGTTACTGACCCGGAAATCGTTGTCCTTTCCGATTTCATCGGAACTGCTTCCAAAGGGAGTAATCCCTACCATGTATAGCCTGATGTCGGGTCACTGAGACTTAATAGGCGCCTTGTCGCTAGAAAGTGGGATATGCACATGACGTAGTATTGCCGGTTGCTTGTCGCCGAAAAGCTCGGCAATGTAGATCAGCAAGGTAACCAGTTTTTCGGCTGCATTGCAAACGACAGCTGAATGATATGACAGTTCTATAGCTTCCTTACTACACAAAGAGAGAACGAAGGACTCAGAACTTCCACCATTCATCGCGTCAATTAGCTTGGCACCAAGCTCTGAAATCTGGTTAGGAACACTTCGTTGCATCTTTGTTACAATCGCTTATGAATCACTCCACCGTTGCTCCAGAAGCAGCAATAATGCCCCGAGCTATGT
Source organism: Parastagonospora avenae f. sp. tritici 18332-5 (assembly GCA_022559985.1). Taxonomy (NCBI): domain Eukaryota; kingdom Fungi; phylum Ascomycota; class Dothideomycetes; order Pleosporales; family Phaeosphaeriaceae; genus Parastagonospora; species Parastagonospora avenae. The sequence continues at coordinate 1,013,742 of JAFJTR010000002.1, forward strand.
CCGGAAACGAATCTGCTGTGACATTCATCTTTCCAAAAAGCTCATCGTAACGTATTCCCTCCCAGACAGTGCAATACGCGCCTCTCAAGCTGAGGTAAGAATCAGCACCACAACCTTAGATTGCCATGAATGATGTGAAGGTCCTTACCCTGCGAGCTTCGCTGCAGCCACGTCCCAGTTGTACGCTGCTGCAAACCACTTTTCGTTATTGCCCAGATTCTCCAGCATCATCTAGTACACCTTCAGATCTAGCTTTCCAATTCCAATCGAATCGCATGACACAAAATTCTCCTGAGGCATCTCGATACCGTTGTGTGTGAAGTAGCCGCCAACGCGTTCAATATCACCGGCGGTCAAAGCCCATACCATGAAGCCAGCGTCTCGAAGAAATTTGAAACATTCCGCAATGCCCGGTCGTGCTTCGAGCTTCTTGTACTGTTCGAGTATGTAACCTAGGTCATCATCCGTGGCAAATGCATGGGCACCTTTGATACCTGCCAAGTACAACACGCGGTAAAACAGGCTAGTGAAGATCTCGCGGAAGCCGATGTATCGTCCATTCATGCTCAAGTATGTATACTCTCTTTCTATAACTTCTATCCAAAGGTATTCGAGAAGCTTTGGTTTGACTCCCTCTGCGCGTAGTTTGTCACCGAGCTGATGGTCGACGGCGTCGAATAACGCATCATAAGACACGCAGGTCTCGACAATGTCGAAAACGACATGCCTTGGAGAAGTACCTATATTCCAGTTTGCGCGGTGATGGTGGGGAATACTGAAAGATTTCAGGCCGCTCCGGATGGTGCTTGAGTAAAGAGAGGCTACCTAGTTATAGTATTGGAGCACTCTTTTTACATAACAAAATGGTTCATCAAAATGCCAATGCTATTACAGCTGGTATGATTGACTCGATTTAGACTTGGCTCCTGGGCATGATGCTCCATTGCCGATTGGTAGCCTATCGGGCGTTTTAGCGTAAATTCTAGGTAAACTGGGGTGGATCATGCGAAGTGGGGTGGAATTGAGCTCGACAAATGCGCCGGAAACTTCTCTAATGGCGGTTATATTGCGCAGAAACATCAATTGTTAGTCGGCAGCACGTATTCATACCTAGTCGATATACATACAACCCAAGCATAGCGTGAGTCTTTTCAGAACTCTTTCAGCTTTAATCCCTTCACTACCGACATATCGAGCTTGTCCAGCGCAGAATAAGTTCATCTTGAATCGACGCTACTTGAATGTCTCTGGTACCCGGACGTCAAGTCGTTCCAATGGCAGCAGATAGTGGAGATTCGCAGGAGCATTCTGCCTCCTATGCGACTGACAAGAATATCGGGGCTCACGTACGAAATGGAGAAGTCGAAGACGTAGCCATTCTTGCGGCATTTCAGGGCTACTTGCCCGGGACGATAGAAGAAAGGCGTCTCGTTAGGAGAATCGACTGTACTCTTCTTCCTGTCCTTTGGTTAATGTACGTCCTTGCGCACCTTGACAGAAGCAACATTGCGAATGCAAATGCTGCGGGTATGAGCGAGGGCCTTGGCCTGTCTGACAACCGTGAGTCGTATTTAATACCCGCTATGTCAGCCAAAAGACAAGCTAACCCGAGAAAGAATATGCAATGCTCGTGTCTTTGTTCTTCGTTGCATATGTCATTTTCGAAGTCCCCTCTAACATGATTTTAATGAAGGTGAAGCCTTCCATCTACTTGCGTAAGCCAATGTATATCTGTAAAACCCAGACCATTCACTAATCGTTTAATTTCCTTCCAGCAACTATCGTTTGGGCGTGGGGATGTGTTGTCCTCAGCATGTCGCAAACGAAAAACGCCACCGGAATGCTAGTGGGTCGAGTTTTCCTGGGCACAATCGAAGCTGGGCTTTATCCAGGCGCACTCTTCATACTAAGTTGTTACTATACTAAGAAAGAAGTGGGTAAGTGAGCACGAAGATGAGAGAAAGTTACCCGTGCTGATTATCATTACAATCAAGGCAAGCGATTCTGTATATTTTACACTTCTGGCTGTGTCTCGCCAGCGTTGGGTGGTATCTTGGCTGGAGCGATCATCTTCAGTCTGGAAGGATCTCATGGTATACCGGGGTAAGTGGATGAAGCGATTTATCGTTCACCTGTGCTTCTCTACTGACGCTTTTGCTTCAAGATGGCGATGGCTATTCATAGTTGAGGGTTCGATTACCGTGTTCTGTGGCTTAATGTGTAGGTACACTTCCAGGCACCTCATCTCACATAAGTTCCCACTCACATATCTCGTGGCGTAGTGTACTTCATACTTCCAGACTGGCCTCTCACGTTTAAGATGCTATCGCCAGATCAGAGCATGCTTGCTCATGTGCGCATGCTGCACCAGCGAGACGAGCCTTGGAAAGCGGAAGGTGAGGCCGCTCTCACGCCGTTGCAAGCTCTTGTGGCTGTGCTTCAGGATGAAAAGATGTACTTCTTTTTAGCACTGTATGCGTCTAATTACCTTGCTCTGAACATTTTGTAGTTCATACCTACCATGTTGAGGGGCATGGGATACAGTAGCACCAGCGCTCAGTGGATGACTGTGCCGATCTGGACCTGCGGAGCTGTGTTTCAACTCATCTGGTAGGATCCATTCCTTTCCCCATTACATTTGAGACCGCGCTAAGAATATGGGTACAAAATAGGTCTTGTTCATCAGACAAGACGCAGGACCGCAGGTGGCATAATGCCGGCCTGCTCTGCTTTGCTGCTATTGCTGCACTTGTACCTCTTCTTGTTAGCAACAACATCGTCAAATATGTCATGATCTGCTTCATGACAGCTGGCATGTACACCACCGTTCCACTCATTCTCAACTGGACCAGTGAAACCTTGTCGCAGCCAGAGCGGAGACGATCAGTTGCCATCGCTCTCGTGAACTCTTTCGGTTACACGACTTTCATTTATGGGAGCCACCTCTGGCCTCGTTCAGAGGCTCCGCGGAATATGAAAGGATGGGCCATGTCGACAGGTGTCTTGTGGTTTGGGGTTGGGCTCGTGGTATTCATGCCAGTAATCTTTCATTATCTGCCGAAGAATGAGGTCCTTCGCCAGGTACAGGACGACGAGATTGTTGTGATCGAGGATGAAAAGCTTCAAAAGTGAATCGGGATTTCCGCGCGGCGACCATTGTGCAATATAGTGGACGCGGTGCCGAGATCAGCGGGAGGAGGTTTGAAAGGTTTCAAAAAGCGCGTTAGCACCATCTCATGTCTTGACAGCCAATGGTAGGAATGGTGGTCAGTTCGTTGTCTCAAGTCCAGCGCCCTAGGAGCAAAATCGTCGAAACATGTAGGTATCGTGAAGCTATTGTGTACGACTTGAGAACGGGGAAGACGTGGCTTTCCCTTGTGGTAATCATATTAAGCTACGGCATTGTATCTCGGATGATCACCGTCGCAATCGAAGGGGATGTCGCGTTTCTGTTGTGTATCTTTTCGGCTATCTCAGGAAAGCGTTTATCCTCATCATGAAATCGCTGATCTAGTAAATTGGCTATCCCGGAAAGGCGATGCTCATGCTAGTATATTGAGAGCATTCCAATTTTCTCTCGTCTCACTCAAGAACGTGTCAGCGAAAGGGCGCAGATGTACACTGATGCAATGTAACTTACCTTGATTTGCTGCTCGTGACAATGAGAACACGCGACTAAAGGCATATCTATTATTCTCTCGCGCCCTTTTGAGCTCGAGCTCTGAGGTTCTATGCGTATGTCGCTGAATTTTACCGCTTTAGGCTCATGCACGGTTCGTGTAATCCACAGCTTTATGGTTACAATCCCAGGTATACGACGGACTTATCCGTAACATCCACCCATCAGCAGATGTGAGAAAGATCTGTAATATCTTTTTGTGGCTTAGCATTGCTTATATTCAAGTCAGGCAAATGGTGATTGGGTGGAGACAGATGTAAGCTTTCATAGCGTAACGTAATACGAAGCAGCTGAATCAGCGTTCGACTCACTAACTAGAGCGAACCCCGAGTGCGTGCTTGCGCTCAAGTCTGGGGCAGTTGACGGTGGTGTACCTGTGCAGAGGAGATGACGACGTTAAGCGCTAGTGATCTGGGAACCGCTTTGGGGCATGCAGTCATCTTTGGCAACGCGTGGGTGGATTGTCGACCTGAAGACTTTGTCAAGTACTGTTCATCTATAAAGTCTTGCAACTGAACCATGAAAAGAATTCACCAAGCCATACACTCTCAGCGCTGCCGAAGAGAACAAGCAGCATCCCTTTGTCAATCGGTAACCACAAAATGCGTGCCAGTGACGTCGTCGCAGCCATTGAGCTCGCTTTCTATATACCTACGGCCACCTTGACTGTCGCTCTCTGCTTGCGCCATGGCTTCAATCGGAGCAGCGGGTGGATCTACACGCTCATTCTTTGCATCGTGCGCATTGCCGGTGCAATTTGTCAGTTTCTGTCCCGCCACGACCATTCAGAGACCATGGTTGAAGCCAAGATCATCATCGATTCTATCGGATTGTCGCCACTACTTCTTGCAACGCTAGGACTGTTGAGTCGATTGTATGTATTTTGAATTTTCATGCAGTTCCCGAGCTGACCTGAAGCGTAGCGTTGATTTCATCAACGCGAAAACCAGCTCTACATTCACGATCAGACATTTCCGGCTTCTTCAACTGCTCATCACCCTTGGTCTCATCCTCAGTATTGTTGGAGGCACAAGTGGAACCGTCGAGTCCGACAGTGTCGTGAAGGTTGCAGCGACGAGCAAGGTGGGCATCGTCATGTACATCGTCGCATTCGTCGGCATCCTTCTTGTATATTTTGTCTCAATTCGCAGCACATCTGTCATCGCGAAGCAAGAGCGCCGAATCCCCGCCGCCGTGGTTTTCACGCTTCCACTCATTTTGGTACGACTGATCTACGCTGCATGTTCAGTCTTCTTACATAGACATCTGTTCAACATAGTAACGGGTAGTTTGGCCGTGCGGGTCGGTATGGCAATCATTGAGGAATTTCTTGTGTCGGCCATATACGTTGCCGTGGGTTTCCTGGTTACGAGAGTGGACCCGAGTGCCCAGGAGCCGATTGCAGGAAGAGACTGGAAGATGAAGGGTAGCAAGAGCGCAAGACGGACTGGGAGAAGGTGAACGCGAGTGATGTGTGATGGGTGGTTGCATCGTAAGGCCCGTTTCAGCGCAATCTGGCCTTGAGCCTGACCAAGTGCGAGGAGCACATTCTATAACCTGCCATTGTTTGCGCCTCTATAGATTCCTTAAATATGTACAAGAACAATCACGCTACATGTATTTGAGCCTTCGTGTGTCAAGATGTAAGAGAAGTCTCCCGTGACATGGCCTAGCGCGCTTCTAATGACGTAATTTGCTCCGCTGATTCGGGTCTCCAATTTTAGTTCTCTTTTGTTGGTAGGGTCTTAGCACTAGTGCTGAAAGGAAACAACGATAACTAGGAATGCATTCTGTTCGGTGATTGTTGTTGATTCATGTTCCGGAGGAGGAAAACTATAGAAGAGATAGGCTCAGGGGTTCTGGTCTGAGCGCTGCTTGGACGCCGCGATCAGCGCGTCTGACCGCGTGACCGAGATCAGTGCGCCTGATCGCGTAGCTGAGGTATTGACGATACTTGTGATCCGACATCTTTTCTTCAACATCCGCTTCAGCAGCATCACGAATCGTTCTCGATATTAACAGTCCATGATTCGCGTGCATCGATCTTCGAAATGTGAACTGCACGAACAAAGATCTGTCTCAATTCAATCAGGCTAAGAACTGGGTACTGTCATTTCGACAATATTGGTTCACTGGTGCCAACAGGCCTGTAGGCGACTACATATCTACTCTTCTCTCTCATACCATGCTCTGCGAGCTCGTTGACTTCTTTGACAACCCGTCGCTTTCGGAATCGTAGCTGCTGTCCCTGAGAATCTCTGTCGAGTGGAATGTTGGTTCGACCTTCGCTGGCGCCGCTGGCGGGTTTGTAGGTACACTAGCGACAAAAGATGGCTTTTCCTGCGAGGTTTGCCTGGATGACGAAGTGCGGGATCTGATATATGAGAAGACTGCTGACGACTTGAGCTTGGACCAGATGGTCGTCTTGGTGAAAATATTGAGCCAAAACGCCGACATGGCAGGCGCACAGCTCACTGCTATCGTGCCGTACAGTTCAATAACACTATGCAGGTATATTAGAAATATGCCAACAGCTTGCAGTACGAGAAAAACTTACGTCACCATCTCAAGCAGAGTCGCGTTCCAGGTCGAATCGACTTCCTTGAAGATCAACACCCTCAGCCAAAGCGACACTACGCTCATGACAACCAGGCTGTGATGCAGTCAGTAAAAATCGAGATGAAAGCGGTAGGTGTTATCTCACATGACACCAGTGCCGAACACGAGCCCCAATGTGATTTTCTTGATGGCGGAGACTCGCAATCTCATCACGACTGGGAATGGCAGAATCAAGATAACCAAGTCTGCGACGCAGGAGAAGACGCCCACGACAACGTGTATCCATGTCGACTTTGCACATCGCGCAAAAACACCCGGTCCCCACATCTCTCCCATCTTCGGAAGACAGTAGACACCGGCAGCCACAATGTTCAGACTGTAAAAGACGGCCATGCAGACGATACCCACCCACGACGTGCGTCGCAGCCAAACCACGCTTCCAAAAATTCGGATGTAAAGCGCAAGGATAGCTGCCTTCGAGGCCCAGAGCGTTGGTGCAATGACAAACATTATCGCTGTCTGCCTTTGCATGACCGGGATGGTGAAGGTCGACATCGGGAGGTCCCAAGTGTGCCTCGCAAGACCATTGTTTGAATCTATTATCTGTCAGCACATGCAATCACCGACGCATACATACTTCTACTCACTGATCAAATTAAGGACCCAGTAGGCGATACCTCCAGCAAATGCAAAGACCGCGAGGTCTGTCATCACTTGGTCAGCACATGTCACATAAATCCACATGCAAGCAAGCTAGCATGGTCACAGAACCGCATTGAGCACTTACAGTCGTCGAGTCGAAGCTTCTTGCAGAGCTTCAGATTCGTACCAAGTCTGAATGCGAGGAAAATACCACCCACAATGACAAGTGCAACACCAGTTCCCAGTGCGCTGTGAATGAGTGTTGGTGGGTTTTCGAAGTTAGGTGGCGCACCCGAAGGATTGACTCCAAGGGGGATCTTGGTCAAGTCTGGCATCTCCATTTGCTGTGGAGCCATTTTTGTGATGAAACGATGTATTGAGAGTGTGGCAGAAACAATCTTGAGAAAAGTGAGCTGCTGACTTCAAACAGATGTCGAGCACCCTCTCAAATAAGGCATTTAGGTATCGGTGTACCATACAGCAGCATGTCTCACAATGGATCACCATTGTGCCTATCTTACCAGGGATTGCGTTCCCCAGCATGCTCCACAAGCCAATGTCGGACCGAGCTTCTGGCTAGCGTGATTCTTGATTCCCGATGCATGCACGATCACCGGCGTTGTGATTGGTCACAAAGTTCACAATGCTGTCGATCACTAGCGCTAGCTTCAGTCCCATAATAACCACGTTGTCCCGCTGTAAGGTAAGTCTGCCTCGCGTGTTCGGAGAATGATGAAACTTGGCGAGATGAAGATACGACATGAATGTCGAAGTGGGTTTCTGTTTCAGGCGCGGCAGATGAATCATGACGGAGGATCTATGACATTATAAGCCATAGTCGCATCGTTAGTGGCAACTATCGCAAGCAGCAGCAAAGAGTTGAACAATTCTCAATTGTTGCATCTCATTGCTCTCCTCTCTTCCTTCTTGCACTGGTCGTTCAACTTCTCTGCAACATCAACATGCTGTCGCTCATCCTCCAGAGTCAAGAAGCTCTCTTGACACTATTCTTGGGAAGTTCTTTGATCTCATGCTCAGTACTGCTATCTTTTGTCAAGAAGCATGGCTTTGTAAGTCTGATCACATCTCCCTCATACCGCCACGCTAACGTTAGCTGCTCTAGACATCAGCTCTACTGTACCCGTTCCGACAACTAAATCAATGGCTGAATGCTTATCTCTTCATCATGGATGCTCCACGAATTATTCAAGACGGCTATGACAAGGTAGGGCAACTTTTAATACAGCTTCTCCGTACACTACAGCTAATCAACGCACAGTCGCGTGGCAAAGTCTTTGTTGTTGACAGCCCTGACGTTCGCTACCACTTGGTCACAAACCCGAAGCTGATTGATGAGATCGATCGCGCTCCCAACGATGTCCTGTCGCTTCAAGCAGCTGCAAAAGTGTTGCTACGACCCGAACACTCGATGCACAATTTCAGCTGGTTTGAGAAGAGGGGTGTGGATAGCGCGCCTCTGCCTAAGACCGTACGAACCCTTCTTCGCAATGAGCTGCCATTCATTCTGCCTAAGACCCGCGTCGCCAATGCTCAGATCATGGACGAAATGCTAGGTGGATCCGGAAAGCATGCACATATTTCCAAGGTCGTCCGCGCATGCGTGGCGCGAACAGATGCCATTGCGTTCTTTGGCGAGGAACTGGCCAACGACGAAGACTTCATGGTTGCAGCCGAGGACTTCATTGATAAGACGGTCTACATTGCCGAAGCCGCGCGACTTCTCCCAGGTTTCATCGGTACCGCTGTCGTCAAGTTCCTTGAATCCCATTTCTCTTCTCAGCACATCATCTTCAATGCACTCGAGCCTGTTGCTCAGCGTAGAATCGATGAGCAAGAATTGGCCAGACAGGGATACACCGTACTGGAACATAAAGACTGCATTCAGTACATCATGGAACAGACAATGGATTCCAAGCCATCTCAGTGCGAAATAACTGGACCCTGGGCTGCCGGACGCATCGTCCACGAGTTGATGGCGCTCTGGTTTGGCGCGGTCCACACCATGGCCATGGCCACAACTTTTGCTATCCGCGACGTGTGCATGCATCCCGAATACCTCGATGTGCTTCGCGCTGAGATTGAAAGCCCTGCCTACCTGAAATGGGAAGCTACCGGCACTGGCATGCCTCTTCTGGACAGTTTTCTCAAGGAGTCCGCACGCCTGAACCCCCTCGACAACGTAAGCACACGGCGCAAAGCACTCAAGCCATTCACAATGTCCAACGGCACACGTGTCGAGACCGGAGAATGGCTTGCTACACCACTAGCAGCGATGCTCAAAGACTCGGCGAACTGGGCTGAACCAAACAAGTTCCACGGCTTCCGACACGTCTCGCCAACGCATCTCGCATCCCTAGAAGAGAATGGTTTCAAGAGCCCAGAGCCTGAAAAGGCATGCTTGATCACCGACGTTTCAAAGTGGCAGACATGGGGTACTGGGCGCATGGCATGCCCTGGTCGCTTCTACGCAGTTGCAGGCATCAAACAGATCTTCAGCTTGGTAATCACTAAGTACGATGTTAGCATATCGGACAGGTGTGCTCCGCGGAAGTATAGCTGGAGGACATGTAATGTGCCGAGGAGTGATATGCCGATTGTGCTTACGCCACGCAGTGGAGCCAAGTAGCGGGTGAAAGGGGAGTGTTTGGACGTGTAGGGGATGGACGTACAGTCGATGATGTTTGATATCCATGGGTGGACTTGAGCTTTCGTTCGTTTTCAATATTTACGTAATACTCGTCGCAAATGCAACACATTGGTTTTCTTGAAACTATTTCATGGCTGTCGTGGCAAGAATGCTCTTGACGTTGATCAACATGAACGTTACGGCACTTGTTCGTCTGCGTTCCTGTCTAAAATACATCGTCATAATCGTTGCACATGCACTCCTAGATAGACGGCAGCGAACCATCAAGTCGGTGTAGCAGTAGCATGGGGTCCCGCTTATGATAGTCCCCGAGCTACATATGATCGGCGCCGGAGGGCTCTCTCCGGCATGCTAAATTTAGTCCCTGCTAGACAGGTGGCTGGGAGCCTTAGGCATACTCGTGACCACGTGGACCTGCATGAAAACACCTGCCATCTATTTTCGGGGATTGAGACAAGATGTCGGGGATTTTTGACTCGTTGAGTTCGTACATCATTCGCGACAGGGTTGTGGCTGCTTCATGAAGCGGGGTTGCTTCTTGGCGGGTGTGACGAGCCAACTGCGCCGCAGAGCCTTGTTTGTTTGAAGCGCGTGGAAAGTCTACTCGCTGTACTGCCGCATTACGCCTTTTGTCTCACTCCAAATATCAAAGCGCCTGACTTCACTTCTTCACATTCGACTTGTCACTTTCCAAGTCGGCACAAGTGCGTTACAAATCCGCCGCAAATCAAACAGCCACCTGCAGTTCCGACAGAGCAATCCATCTCTCGTCAAAACACCACATCAATTATACATCAACTCAACATCATGTTTGATCACTTCGCCCTCCGTCACATCCCCCCTCTCCTCCTCGCCAGCATCTGGACTGTGGGCGGACTCATGTCCTTCACACACGGTCCCGAAGAAGCCATACGCACTTACGGCCTTTCGGAAAAGATCGCAATCTCACAAGCTGCCTGGCCACTGATCAGAATCGAGGGATCACGCGTCACCACCATTGGCCTGGCAATCTGGGGTATCTACTTGGGCGGTCATCTCGAGGCGATGGACACACTGCTGTCGTGCATTGGTTGGATGGCCATCATTGATGGATACGTCTGCTCGAAAGATGGAGCACCTGGGTCGGCGAAGATGAGAGGGATTTATCAGGGTGTTGTTGCGACTTGGGGATTGCTGGGCATGACTTCTGGGAAGTACTTTTAGGCAATGCGGCACTTAGCCTGCTGTAACACAGAACGATATGCTATGACGATTTTGGCTATTTTTCGCATAAGTTTCTACGTGTCTTTGGGCATATTTCAAATGTCGAACATGATATCACCAGCAATGCACACCCCAGGCGGATATTGCTCAATTACCAGGTACACAATTACCTCCCCTGTGCACATCTCGGTACTCTTTCTTCCGATATGGTATACAAATGATGCATGTTTTCGATCTCATGCGGGGCGGAAATTATCGCTAAGATATACAAGCATTATCGGTCTCCGAATTACCCCACACTCTGTCGGTCCCCGAAGTGTCGCCCCATAAATGATGTGATTGGATCGGAGAGCACCATCACCAAGAGCCCCAATACATCGGCAGATACTTGAGTCAGTGGAGTGCTTGGCAGACTAAACTTGAGTGCAAGATCCACTCACTGTTGCCCAGGTGCTCTTATGGATAGCGATCGCTGCATGCCAAGATCTGACAGTGGAGAGATCCACGTGTTTTGCACAAGCAACTTTGTGTGGATGATCATGATAACACACTTGACAGGACATGCTTAAAACAGACAAACTTGCGGTGATTACCGCTTCTCTGGACCCATCATTATCTTGAGCTATCATCTGGCTAACCGTCAAACGGGTTGAGGACGACTTGCCTCTGACTGTCCATCTGTCTGTCTTCCCGACTACCCCAATTTCTACCATCATCATGGCGGCAAAATTTGAAAGCACTACTGCAAGTATCATTGGGAAAGATGAAGAAGCAACTGCCATCTCTATTCACTCTTCTGAGAACGAGAAGAACCAGGACGATCAAGAAGCACAGCCCTTCGAGCACACATGGGAACTGTGGTGCATCTTCTCAGTCCTATGTCTCTTTTCTTTCCTATCCGCACTCGATGGTACCATCATTACCACCTCTCTTCCCACTATTACTGGAGCAATCGGTGGTGGTAGCGATGGTCTTTACGTCTGGATCGCACAGTGCTTCATCTTTTCGTCAACAGCACCGCAACCACTCTATGGGCAGATTGCCAACATCTTTGGACGTCGCAATCCGTTTCTCTTTGCCATTGCTTTATTCGCCCTGGGAAGTGGGGTTGCTGGCGGTGCGACAAGCCCAGTGATGCTGATCAGTGGTCGAACAGTGCAAGGCACAGGCGCTGCTGGCTTATATGTCCTTTCTGACATCCTCATCTGCGATCTGGTTCCTCCACGGTACCGCGGCCCATATCTGACGGCCGTCTTATCAACCGCTGGCATCGGATCGACGATTGGCCCTGTCGTCGGCGGGGCAATGGCACAAGAAAACTGGCGCTGGATATTTTACCTCAACATCCCGATCTCTGTATTTGGTTTCTTCATCATGATGCTCCTGCTCAAAGTCAGTCACGTCCGCAGCGCCTCCTGGGCTCAAGCGCTCGCGAAGATCGACTATCTCGGCGCACTCATCTTCATCCCATCATGCATCGCCATCTTCTACGCCCTCATCACCGGCGGCGTCCAAAATCCATGGTCTTCATGGCGTGTGATTTTACCACTCGTCCTCGGCATCGTAGGCTGGGCAATCTACCACGTCCAACAAGCACACTGCGCCAATCCCAGTACGCCACCGCATCTCTTCACAAATCGCACATCCGCGACGGGCTTCGCGCTCGTCTTCCTCAGCTCTCTCGCTATGTACACCATTTCCTTCTTCCTGCCAATTTACTTCCAAGCCGTCAAGCTCCTGTCGCCTCTCACATCCGGTGTGTACTACCTCCCGTTCGCACTCGCCATTATGCCATTCGCGGGCGGATCGGGCTGGGCGCTGAGCAAATGGGGAAAGTACATTCCGTTGCACTATGCGGGCACTGCGCTCGTAGCAATCGGCGCAGGTCTTTTTGCTACGCTTGACGAAAATTCGAGTCGTGCGGCGTATATCGGGTTTCAGATCATTCCAAGCGCGGGCATTGCGATGATTTACACTGCGACGCTACCGAGTACGCTTGCGCCGCTGGACGAGAAGGATGTTGCGACTGCGACTGCGACTTACTCTTTCGTACGATCGTTTGGTTTCGTTTGGGGTGTTACGATGGGTGGTATTGTGTTCAATGGGCAGGTCAATGCGCGCTTGGATATGATCCAGGATGTGTGGCTACGGGACTCACTGCGTGATGGTGCGGCATATGCTTTTGCTGCTGGTCGGAGTGGTTTAAGCAGTATCATGGATCCTTCAAGCCAGATGCAAGTCACTCAAGTTTACGCGAAAGCTTTAAGGGTGGTCTGGTTGGTCGTCATGGCGGTTGGATTGTTGTCGTTTGTGCTGGTGCCAGTGGAGAAGTCAATCAAATTGAAGAAGAAAAATGACACGGAATTCGGCATGAAGGAGAAGAAGAAGACTAGAACAGATCCCGTAGTTTAAAGCGTAGCTTGCTGTAGTTGAAAAGAATTCTCGTTATACCTTGCCTTAGTATGCGAATACCTGCATCACTTTTTGTGTTATCTAAAGATTCCTGCATCCATTCCACACAGCAATCATCCAGATATAATATAACGACTACTATCTGGGCTCGATTCCGCGTTAAAAGGTATGAGTCAAGTACTCCATGCACCAAATGATACAAGACTATCATTTTATGGTCTTAAAGTCGAATAGCACTATCTGAATTACAACGACAGCCCCGACATGGTCCAGCGATATGCTTTCCGAGCCTTTCCGCCCCTTCAACCACACGCTGTATGATTCACGTACGGGCCCTTTACATGTCCTTCCCTAGTCCCACGTGACCCAGTGATTGCCTGTATTACAGACAGCTCGTTGTTATCTTCAGAAAGTTCTAGTATGCCACGGCTCTTTTTAGCCTTACTTCTCCTCCTGTACAGACATAGCAGTACGGCTAAGATAACCGTCCCAAGCACAAATACTACAACCGTAACTGCAACGAATGGCATGGGAGACGAAGATTCTGAATTGTACACGATCGTCGAGTCGGGGTGATGATTGTAGCCCGTAGACGTAGTTTCTGACGTGAAGCTAGTGCTGGCTGATTCTGGAATGCACGTAAAGGATTCTGAACCCGGTATTTCGTGGCAAATGACTCTGGAGCGACTGACTGAACTCGAAGGATGGAAAGTGTATGTCGGGCTATTACTGCTCGCCGACGTAGTTGGGATGTCGGGGGAGACTGTATAAGTCATAGTACCAACGGAAAAGGTCCGGTCTATCGTGTATTGGAAGTCTGTATCTGTAGACATGATGTGATGCTTTCTGCACTTGTCCTTGATGGATTCGAGGGAGTAGGCTATGTTGCTTGCTGATGGTTTTAACGTTTCCGATGGATTGTTGTCCGTTTATCAATATTAGCTTCTAGTATATAGCGCCGTTGAGTAATAGGAATCATACTCTGAGTTATGCTGTCTTCAGCTGATGAAGTTTGTTAAGCAGCGCAGGTGTAATACGTATGAAGACTCTTGTCTCGGTAGATTCAAAAAGTCTCGAAGAGTAAGGCCGTGCACCACATTGATCAGATGATATCACAAAGTGTGTAATGTGATATTGAGAAGTCGACTTCCTATACTGTCGCGTTGCTTGCATACTTTGTCCCCTACTAGGAAGGCGATATTGCTGGATAACCGGTAACGTGCATACTCACCCGTTCCTGGACGAGTGACATGGTCTGCAGCTTGGTTCGTTGTAACATAGAACTGAATATCACCATAATCGTAACTATGAGCAGCATAGGACGTGTGATACGAGCGTGGTTTGATGCACGAAGTAGCACTTATCAGCCTTTCTGAACCACCCAGCTGTGCAGCATCTCCGCACTGACATTGCTCCCGCCACACACAACAACAATAACCCTACTCTTCTCGGTCAGATGGGGTAATCGTTTCCGTAACTGACCATTATAGCACAGTGCCAGTGACACGCCACACGCCGGCTCAACCATAATCCTTTCGTCATCCGCAAATCTGACACATCCTTCGATCGCATCCGCATCCTTCAATACGACGGATGTAACTGAGTCGCATTTCGCGTGCTCATATGCGTTTGCTGCGACCCGTCTTGCGCCCAGACTCGTCGCTATACTTGTAATGGCGGGAAGTGTGGATAACTCGCCTTTCTCGAGCGACAAAGCCAACGAATGCGCGCCTTCAGTTTCAACAGCCAGGACTTTCGTACTTGACCATCCAGCCTTATCAAGCCCTTGGATAATGCCTGAAAACAATCCGCCTCCACCAACACTGCAAATCAGCGCATCAGGCGGCCCGTCGATTTGTTCCACCAACTCTTCCACCAACGTAGCATTCCCGTCCCAAACCTCCTGCGCATCGAACGGCGGGACATAAACAGGTTCTTCGCCTCTCTCTTTCGCTTCTTTCATCATGACGTCCCGTACATGCGCATCAGCCTCCGCCCACGATTCGCCGATCTGGACAACGTCTGTGGCACCAGAAGCGCGGAGTTTGGAGATCATGTACGCCGTTGTGCTCATGGGTACGACGATTGTTGCTGCTGCGCCGAGCAAGAAGGCGGCGCATACACATGCTAGACCAGCATTTCCGCCGCTGGAGATGTAGAAGTGGATTTTATTGCGGTTGGAGGTTTTCGCGATGTGGGAGAGCAGGAAGTTGCCGACGCCACGTGACTTGAAAGAGCCGGATGGTTGCAGGTTGTCGAGCTTGAGATAGATTTGGCTGGTTAAAGAGTCAATGAGATGATCGAGGTTGTTCAGAGAAACTTGCATACCATCCGGCGTGTTTGGATAGAATGGCAGAATGAATTAACGGTGTTTGCCGCCATGGCTTAGGAAGGCCCTTCTCAAGGTCGTTCGGTGCTACCATTGTGACTGAATCTGGGGCCTGGAGATTGAATCACGTTTACACTGATTCTCTGATTAAAGCCGATGCCGATACATGATGACTTCGTGCCTATAGTTATAGAGAATTGTAAAGCGTGGGGTACAAAAGCGGGCTAGTAGCTCGCAGGGCGCGCCCCTCTTGCCTCGCTTCGTGTCGCTACCCCTTAGCACAAATCTCACTCTGTCGTTCACATCAAGCCAATTTCGCAAAAATATGCTATATCATAAAATGTTTGGAAGAATTGACATTACACCAGAGTAAACTCAGTCAAATCGCCACCGTCAAATGCGGAACGCTTCATCCACCGAATCAGTCCCACGCGCCTGAATGTGTCGACTTTCTCATCGTCCCGCTGCAATGCTAAGCCCATGATCAACGCAGCATCGGGTCCAAAATTCTCAGATATCGAGTATGGAATCGGGATATAACTTTGCTCTGACTCAGGACGTACGGCTATGCACCACGCAGGTGTATCTGCATGAAGCTCCCCTGCCACGTCTGGAAAGAAAGCACCTGAAATGGAGCCATCGGACGTGCCGAGTACATTCCACTGGTGAACTTCCTCCTCCTCTTCATCTTGAAGCTTGAGTCTGACTTGTAGCACTCTCCCACGAAGCGCAAGCGATGCTCGGTGTACGGCCCCAAATCGGTCCACTCCGTTGAGCTCAATGGTGGAACTGAGAACCTCCAGATCTGTAGACACAAAGTCCTTTTGGTTGTCTTCCCACCGAGTTTCCCCGCCGAGATTCGTTAACATCTGGCTCTCGTAGCTCATGGGTCCATCGAGCGATAAAAATGAGAAGCTTGGTGCTCGATAAGTTGTGGATCTCTGTGCATCGCTCTTGTCAGTCATACGCCACAGTAAGGCATGCGGCAAGTGTTCAGTCCAGATGCCAGCCAGGTAATCGCTCGGGGGCAGTTTTTTCTGGAAAGTCTGAGCAAGACCTCCCAGCGCTGGGAGTTTGTCGGAACCTTTGGTGAGTTGGCGCGACATGTAGTCTTCCATGAGTTCGTACCATCGGTCTCGCCATGCCACCGGACCGCCTGGAAGTACGCTCTCTCCAAGAAAGCTTCTGATTGGCCAAGGGCGAAAATCATCAACGGGCTTGACTTCATGCCAGGGTAGCTCACTTGATCCTTTCGCCTCTTTGCATTCCCAGAGCACGAGATTTTGAGAGAAGAATATGTTTCTCGTTGACAGCTCTCGTTCTCGTAGAGTCCACGCTCGCCCGCGCAAAGGATTCGGTCCATGCTCGCCGTGTCGATACGTGTCGTCGCCATATTCCTCGTGCCATTCCACAATTTTCTTCTCGAACATACGTATGCGATGCGGGCCGGAGTCGAAGTCGAAGAAGCGGCGTTCGTGCGTTGTCGCTCTAGGATTGCCCACACGACAACCCTGAGTACTGTCACTGGAGCTCAAGGCTGAAAGCGTGAAGATCGCATTCCCGTACACCGCTGACATGTTGGTAGCCTCACGAAGCCAGTCATCTGGATTGTCCTGTATGATACACAAGGAGTCAATCCACAGGTATTTCTGCCCAAGGTCTATTGTAAGTTTGACCGCGTCCTTAAACGTCAACGAGAGGTCGTAAAAAGAGATACGCCGCGAGTTGTTGGCGATATTGGTGGACGTAGTGATGATCGGGCGCTTCGAAGGTGGCCCCCAGCAATGACTCAAGGCCACATAAGAGCAGGTTTCGTGATGGTCAGCAAGCGCCAAAAGTCTAATATCTCTGGATCCGCGAAATGCTTGTACGTCAAGCAGACGTGTTGGCACAAAACTATTATTGGATGGTCTGGAGCACTCTTTATGGTTCTTGACGCAATCTCGGATCCAAGAAGATATAGTGTCGACATCCCGACATGGCTGACCGAGCTGCGCCTTTGGAAGTTGTCCTATGTTGTTTCAGACATGTCCAAAACGATAGAAGAAATCCGTATACCCCAACTCGCCGGGACACGGAAGAAGTACGTATGTGATACGTCATCCATACCAATACAAATGGCCAGCGCTAGTTGCGAATCGATGGTAACTCGTCTTAAGACTACGGGGACATCTCTGAGCCTGGGTGAACCGGCCATCCAGTCTGTATCAGAACCAGCTATCAGACAAGTACAAACTGGACAACCGGCACGCGCGTTAACCTTGATTGAATTGATAGGAAGGTGCATCACTTCCGGGCCTTGCCCAATTCTCGCATTGTCGTGCACAGGAGAGAAAAGCTCGTGTTCGATTGACTGACAAACTGCACAGAGAGACATGGGTGCGTGTGACTTGCATCAAAGAATTCGCCGCAGAATTATTTACTGAGGCAGTGGTAGCGGTACTTATCTGACATTGGGAAACGGTGAGGGGTGTCAAAGACGCCAAGACATCCGGTGAAGGAGTGCATGCGCAGCAATCTCCAGCCAGTAACATGGATCTGCTGCTATACTGGGTTGAAACACCAGCATTTAGCTCTAAAGATTGTGCTAGAATGATACTCGTGGTCACGCACTCCAGCAGCGCTGCGCAACAATACTGAAACAAGGACGCACACTGTAAAGGCCACTGTCAAATTTTCAAAACACGGATTAGTGTGAGAATTATCCAACAGCTATCAGCTAGCACAATCATTGACTGAGTTCATTGGCAAACGCTTAGCGCTCTTTGCTACTTACTACATGCTGCGACTGGGCAGCCTTAAACAAAAGAAAAACTCGTTAATAGTAAAGCGAGGGCAGGTGACCAACACATATTATGTCACTTCAGGATCTTGTGAGATTCGAAACAAAATTAATGAATACTAGTAGAGTCCAGCTCGCATACATGTACATCATGCAGTTATGTACGACGCATGCAACACCTTCGCGCCTAATATCAGAATCAAGAGCAGGAGCCGTCTACATGATCACAGACAAGCAAGCGGTCACATCTTAAACAACGAATCTATTGCTACATATTGTCCAAGATCCTGAACGCCCAACTTTTTTAATCCCTCGAAATAGCTTCCTCAGCGCATCTATGCCCATAACACGACAACTGGCGCCTCGCTATATCACCAGCCATATTGGAAAAGAACACTAGGGAGATCCGTCCTCCTTGCCTATCTTGACAAGTGGGATATCGCGCTATGCAGACGAAACGATTTTACATGTAAAAGGGACGCTCTAACCGACAGAGATGCACTTGATGTCGAAGATCAAGTCGGAGTTGGCTGGGATGTCCGGGGGCGCGCCCTTCTTGCCGTATGCGAGCGCGGCGGGGATAGTGAGGCGACGTTCACCTCCGGGGGTCATACCGGCGACGCCGACGTCCCAGCCTTTGATGACTTGGCCGACGCCAAGCTTGAAGGCGAATGGCTTGCCCTTCTTGTTGGCTGTTTGGTGTCAGCATCCGGATCGACTATGGCAAGTGAATAGACTTACAGTCAAAGACCTTGCCGTTCTTCAGCTTGCCGATGTAGCGCATCTCGACGCGGTCGCCCTTCTTTGCGGCCTTGCCCTTGCCCTCCTTCTTGTCGTCGATGGTGACGCCGCTGACGACGCGGGGGCCCTTTGCGGCTTCCTTCTTCGCCTCGGCCTTGGGAGCCTCAACCTTATTGAGCGGTGAGCCTGTGGGACCTAGCTCGAGGTTTTTGGCGAACTGTACCTTCTTCTTGTCGCTGCTAGGAGCGTCGGCCTTTTCGGCCTTCTTTGCGGGCTCAGCGCCGGCAACGGCTTGGCCATCGTTCTTCTTCAGCTTCTTGGCCTGCTTCTTGCTGAGCTTCTCGTCGCCGTTGGCCTTGCTCATTAGGTCGTCGAGCGTGGCGTCGTCCTCTGACTCCGCGGGTCGCTTCTTGTTGGCCTTCTTGCTGGTGGCCACGAGCTTGGGTACCTCCTCCTCCTCGCTGTCGACCTCGGTGATGCGGGGGTCCTCGAGGTCGTCGAGCTCATCGGACTCATCCTCGTCCATACCGTCAATATCGAGCTCGTCCTCGTCAGAGCCGATGTCGTAGCCAAGCTGCTCGAGGCCATCGTCCTCGTCATCATCCTCGCTGTCTTCCTGCTCGGGGAGAATAATGTAGTTGCCGGTGACGTAGATGTCGTGGGTACCGTTGACGCAGAGGTAGACCTCTTCACCCTCACGGACCGTGATGTCAAGCGGCTGCTGGTAGTGCTAGAAGGTGTTAGATGGCAATTTGCAGAATTTTCACGGCAATCTTACGTTCTCGGGGTTGAGAGTGCACAATACGAACTCCTCGGGCTCCTCGTCCTCGTCATCCTCATCATCGTCCTCGTCGCTGATATCGTCGTCGTCGGTGACCTTGGCCTTGCCCTTCGACTTGCCGTTGGTCAGGCTGCTGTCGATCTCCATCTCGTCCTCGAGCTCTTGCTGGATTTTCTTGGTGAGAGCGGCCTTCTTCGCCTTCTTCGCCTTGACGGGGTCACTGGGGCCGCCGTTCTTCTCGTCCTCGCTGTCGTCCTCCTCAGACGACTCGAGCTCCTCTGCGGGGAGTGCGCCAGCTTCACGGAGACGGGCGGTGATGGCCTCAATGTCCTCCGGATCGTAGTCGTCCTCATCGTCCTCGTCGTCAAAGTCCGTGGGCACACGGATGAGCTTCAGAGTTGCGCGCAGGACCTGGTTCTCCTCATCGGTCTGGGCGGGCGCACTGGGGTCGAGAGCCGCCATGGTGATGCGAAACTAGTCTGATCAGCAAAGCTCGGTATACGGCCAATGCAATAGAGAACGAGTTTTTTCGGCATCAAATATATGAAGATGGAATTTTATCGCATTCTATAGTAGTTCAGATGGCAGATTGGGCAACTTACCGCAGCCGAAGGGTCGATAGAAGCAAGAATGGGAATACCGCCGGCTGGGACGCGGCGGCCCCAGACACCAGCAGCTACAGGGCCGGACATGGTGATGGTGGAGGAAAAGCTGTGTGCGACTGATGCGCTTTTATTTTTATTTTGCGATTCGATTGTCGACGAGTCTTGCCTATGCTGGGGAGACGGCACAAGCAGAATCAGTTGGAGAAGTTGAACTGAATGCGCAGGAACTTCGAGTACTTGGGGACCAACAGCTCGAAAAAAAGATATGCACCTAAGCACTAGCGCGCCTGACCGCCTGGCAGAACCGGCAGACCCACTGCTTAGCGCGAACCTACGCGACCGCGACACGAGCCATTCACTCCCCACCTCGCGAACATGGACAACGAGGTAATGCCGCCTGGAGAACCTCAACGTCCCGCCAAATCATGAACACGGGCCCGATGAACGCACCGGATCCGCCCTGACTACCTTTACCATCGTCACGCCACCATGGGCTCGCGCCTGGACAAGAACAGTGAGAGCGTGCGGAAGCGCATCGAGCAGCACACCTTCGAGAGTGAAGATGGCGAGGAATACAAGGGCTCGGCGTTTGGGGGTTTCACTGACTACTTCAGACGGAAGAAGATCAAGCTCCAGAACCTCGACGCCGACATCCGCGAACAGGCCGGCGACAAGCCCCCGATCTTCAAGGGGATTGTGGCGCATGTCAACGGTTACACCCAGCCATCGCTCAACGACCTGCATACGCTCATCGTCCAGTATGGCGGCGGCTTCATGCAGTATCTGGACGGCAAGACCACTGTGACGCACATCATCGCAAGCAGCCTCACCCCTAAGAAGGTCGTCGAGTTCCGCAAGTACCGCATTGTCAAGCCGGCCTGGGTGGTGGACAGTATACAGGCAGGAAAGCTGCTACCGTGGAACGAATACCGCGTCGTGGATGAGGGCGAGAAGCAGAATGTGTTGGCGTTCGAGAAAGGAAAGGTGCTGAGCCAGGCGAACGTCAAAGCGAGGGGCTACCGAGATCAGACAGATGCAAGCTGGTACACCGGCCAGCTGAGGGCGAGCCAGGCAGGGCCCTCGAGTACGCCCACGCCAAGCGAGCTCCCCCGCTCACGCTTCTCGAAGCAACGACTACCCACGCCTGATGATGACATTGACGATATCGACGACATTAATGATGACCTCCCTCCTTCGCACCAGCCAGAGAGCGACCCCGCCCAGCAAGAACCCAGCAAACAGAAAACCTCCACCGACTTGGTCACCCCGCCGAAGAGCAGTCCTACGATTGCGCCGCTTCACGACTCGTTTGAGGACAAGGAGCTGGACGAGGCACTTCATGATAGCATGTACGGTGATCTTCCGCCCGCTGCGCAAGAAACACCGGCCGCCCCTCAAATAGCCCCCGGTGTCTTCGATGATCGTGTTATGGACTTTATCGTCACTGCGAACAACGTAGCTCCCGATGGTCGGCAGCTCACTGCTGAAGAACACAATGCCATCCTACTTCGCGACCCCAAGATCCGCAAGTCAACCGTAGTTGACCCGAACTTTCTTGAGCAATACTATCGCGAATCCCGTTTGCATCACCTCTCGACCTGGAAGGCTGATTTGAAGTCACAGCTGCAAGCACTTGCTAGCGAAAAGACTTCCACCCAAAAAGCGAAACAGAAACGGCAGCCTGGTGCGCGGCGATACATACTTCACGTCGATTTCGACAGCTTCTTCGCTGCGGTCAGCTTGAAGAAGCACCCACAATATAAAGACAAGCCTGCCGTAGTGGCCCATGGTCAAGGCAGTGGCTCAGAGATTGCCAGCTGCAACTACCCAGCCCGTAAGTTTGGTGTAAAGAATGGCATGTGGATGAAAAAGGCACAAGAGCTTTGTCCGGACATTAAAATATTGCCATACGACTTTCCTGCGTACGAAGAAGCCAGTAGAGCTTTCTATGATGCCATCCTGTCAACCGGTGGGCTTATTCAGAGCGTCAGTATTGATGAGGCCCTGGTTGACGTGTCAAACATGTGCATCACAGCCGGTGGTAGTGATGGTTGCAACCCATCTGAAGGCAGCACCTACCGCGAGCAAGCCAAGGCCGACGATATTGCGCGGTCACTGCGAGAAGAAGTCAAAGCGCGAACTGAATGCGATGTCTCGGTGGGCATCGGCACCAACATTCTTCTAGCGAAAGTGGCACTGCGCAAGGCAAAGCCTGCTGGGCAACATCAAATCAAGCCTGAAGAGATACTTGAATTCATAGGCGAGCTCCAAGTCCAAGACCTACCTGGCGTCGCGTGGTCGATCGGAGGCAAGCTCGAAGAGATCGGCATCAAGTATGTAAAGGACATTCGCGAGCTGTCAAAGGAGCGGCTGGTACAAGCGCTTGGTCCGAAGACCGGCGAGAAGCTGTGGGAGTACGCCCGCGGCATCGACAAGCAAGAAGTCGGCGAGCAGGTGGTTCGCAAATCTGTGTCTGCTGAAGTCAACTGGGGCGTTCGCTTCGAGAACCAAGAGCAGGCCGACGAGTTCATCACTAGCTTGTGTGGTGAGCTTCAGAAACGTCTGCTCAAGGAGAAGGTCAAAGGGAAGCAATTTACGATGAAAGTCATGCGACGATCGCCCGACGCGCCCCTAGACCCGCCGAAGCACCTTGGACATGGCAAGTGCGATACTCACAACAAGAGTTTGGTCCTTGGAGTGGCCACAAACTCGAAGGAGATCTTGACCAAGGAAGCACTCAGCGTTTTGCGCGGCTTCGGCTTCACGCCAGGCGAGCTACGAGGCATTGGCATCCAAATGACCAAGCTTGAGCCGATGAAGAGCGCGACAGATGGCAGTCTTGACGGATCTCAGCGTCGGCTGCAGTTCAAGTCCGGTAAAACAGAGCCTGTCAGCGCTCGCAAGGTACCACCGCCGATTGTTGATGATGATCCCATCCAGGATGATCCAGAGACGCCCCGAAAACCCAAAGCAGCTGTTGAAGAGGAACAAGTAGCTTTCGGTGCTCCAGAGCTGAACCGTTTGACACCGTCACGACGGCCACTAAATGTGATGGGCACTCAGTTCATCATGCCCTCACAAGTCGACCCGAAAGTGCTTGCTGAGCTGCCTGAAGACATTCGGTCGAAGCTGTTGCGTACTCGTCAAACGTCACCATCACCCGTTGCCCGCAACGCATCAAAAGATGATATCATAAGGACACCGACAAAACCTCTACCATTCACCATGACCGCCTTGCCAGCACAGTCCCAATTAGACACCGACATCCTGGCTGCCCTGCCACCTGAAGTTCGTGCCGAAGTCCTCGCTCAGTATGCCGCTGGCGCGACACCAGCATCTCCATCCCGAAGACCTCGACACGCCGACCAAACTCTACTCCCACAATCGCCCCGAAAGAACAGAATCATCGGTATATCCACCAAGAAAGCCATCGCGCCCGTCAAGCGCGGTCGAGGTCGTCCACCCAAATCCGCCATGCTCGCCGCCGCCGCCCAATCCACCTCCGTCAGCAAAACAGGCAAAACACTAACCCAAGCAAACTTCATCTCTCGCTTGAATCCCGCTCGCGAAGCCGTGAGTCGCGAAAATTCCGCCGGTCCTTCCAACGCTGCTGACAACAGCGGTCCAGTCGCCCCGCCGAAGAAATCCGACACCGACGGCCTCGATCCAGACATCCTCGCCGCTCTCCCCGAAGACATTCGCCAAGAAGTCATCGCCGAACACAAGCGCAAGAAACTCCAAGCCTTCCGCCTCACAGTGAATAAAGCGAAGCCGAAACCAGCACCACATGTTCCGCGACCAGTTCAGAAGATCAAAGTCCCACGCGCACCGAGACCGACCTTCACGACGCAGAAATTGAGCAAGGAGCCTGACTTGAGGCGCGCGATGAAGGAGTGGATCAGGGAGTTTGCGCAGGAAGGGCCGTATAGGGAGGATGTAGGTGCGCTGGTCAAGTATTTGGGGAAGGTTGTGCGGGATGAGAGGGATTTGAGCAAGGCGGTGGGCGTGGTGAAGTGGTTGGTTTGGGTTGTTGATGATCTGCAAGACGAAGGGGTGAAGGCGGTGAAGTGGGAGGAGGCGTTGGGAAGGGTCAAGGATGGGGTTATTGGGGCGGCGAGGGAGAGGGGGATGGGTGCTGTTTCGTTCAAGTAGGTGGAGAGGTGTTCAAGGCGTCTAAAGGTATACCACGTTGCTATTTCTGTTAATTGAGAAAATATTCATGTAGCTGTATGAAATAAATGAGTCCTTGCGCCTATCCTAAATCCAGTGTTTGTCTGCAAGTGTCGTGGTGTATATGTGGGTATATCGTCTCCTTTGTTCGTGTCGTGTCGGGGTATCCAAATCCGTATGCAAATTGCGCCAACCTTTCCAAACCCAAACTCAAAAGCAAAATCCATCAATCACCTCCCCACCCTCCTCCTCCTCCGCCCCGCTAACTCCGCACTCCAAACCCCACTAAACAAATCCTCACACTCATCTTCATCCTGGCTATCAAACCGCACCTCACCCTCGTCCTCCTCCCTTCCCATCCAACCACTGTCTCCCTCACCATCCATCCCCTCCCACTCCACCCCCCTAACAACCCTCCCCGTCTCCAGTATAAACTTCCCCACCTTATACTTCTGCCCCTCCTCGACGGCATCCACATACTTCCACCCAAGCACCGTGCCGCACTGCACGCACGAGATGTCCGCGACCGTGTGTGCGCCCGTGGAGAGTTGGCGCGACACAGGTTTGTGAGTGTGGGTGTTGGGTATGCTCCCTTTCGCCCATCCACTGCCCCAGAAGAAGGACGTGGATGCAGGTGGAGGTGGGGAGACGAGGTATGCGCGTCCGTGCCGGCCCGTGAAGCCTTTGGATATTATGTGCGTGGTGGGGAGGAGGTGGGTTAGGCATTTGTGGCAGTGCAGGTGCGAGGTGGGTGTCGGGGTGGTGGTGGTGAGGAAGGGGGGTTGGGGTGGGGAGGAGGAGGGCGAGCTGGTCGTGGAAGCGGTGGATGTTGAGGAGCGGCGGCGGAAGGGGAGGGAGGGGAGGAGGTAGAGGGGGAAGGGGATCGGTGAGGACGGCATCGTGGTGTTGTTGTGGTGTAGTCTCGAGAGTGTTGTGTTGAGGTAAGGTATCTTAGTGCCGGTAATGTGTATGGGGGTTTCAGTGTCGTAGTGTATGGTGGTATCGGTAGAGAGGAGACGCGATACAACGGTCAGCGTTCGAGCTCAGTATGCTTCAAGGTACTATCGCGTGGTATCCACTGTATGGCCAGACGCGGGGATTATATCCGTCTCATATCACTCGCGCGTAGAGCAATCAGCAATCGTGAGGACCCGGCAGGTTGGTGGAAAGTGTCTGGCTTTGAAGAGGTCACAACAGGTCGTTTCGCTGGTACAAGAACGCTTCACATGTATTTAAAGAGTACCATGAAGCGGTCAAGCTTCAACTCAGCGCCGAAGCGCGATAGCCTTTCCTTTGAGGGGTTGTTGTCAGAGGAGGTGCAGGTGACGTGTGGACCTTATCGATAACGCTAGCGTGCCGACCAGCCACTCCCGTCCAAGGTGGGGCTGGTGGAGGTCAGAAAGGTTGTTCATCCTTCACCGAACGACCGGCAGATTTCAACAACATGCGCGTCTTGACAGCTCGAAACTCATGAGCTCTGTATACTGTCAATTTTAGACGAGAAACGGACTTTGAAGTGGACAATACATGACTGAATCAAGTCGCGCTCCAGTCGCGCGTGTCGGCCAAGATCATGCGGTCTTTGGACGATCTGCCCACTCCAATCACGCTTCACCTCCGATGCTTTCCGGTTGGTTGGCTGAGTTACCTGTTATTCCCGGCCTAAAGCTTCGTGTTGCGCTTCACCGTTCAGTCTACAACGATATTTCTCATGTGACTACTTCAAGCTCATCGCTGAACCGAGCACGCGAAGAGCTGTGTTGATCCAAATCACAGACAGCATAGTATATGTCTCCAAGCCGAGCGCCCAACAAATGCCTGTTTTTAATATTGGCAATATTGACATTTGTGCAATTTTACATGTTCCGATGTCTCACGGCAAGGAACTTGGTGGTGCTTTCTTTTTCTGAACGTTATGCTGCATAATTCCTTCACATAGTGGGGTGCTCTTACTTTCTCTTCAATCGTCCACTTCCCCAACTTCTCTTCCATCGTGTCTCTCTCAATCTCAGTCTCCAACCACCACAACATTGGTTGGGGCGTATTACTAACCCACGGGAACTTTGAATCAATCATCCACCTGTAGCCATCGCCAGCATGATGTCTCTCGTACCCACGCGGAAGCGAAAGGACGCGCACAACCAACGATGGGCTTCTCGAAGCAAGGAAAAGATCCGTGTCGTAGAACACTCGGGACAGGACCTACTAGACAACAATTCCAAGCCCGTACAGCCACACACGAACACACAAGCTAGGCGGACCTTCACCAACATTCGCAAAAGCAGCATCCGCATCTTCTCTCTCTTTCGTGGTGGCAAGAGTGGGAACATCACTCGACTCTACTTTGTAAACCTCGCTAAAGAGAATCATAGGTCCCATTACAAGTTCTGCAATGGTTACCACCAGTGATGACTCCGGTTCAAGCACCCAAGACAGCACTCAGCAATCAGAGACCGTCAAAGCCATTATCCATCATACCCTACGAAGCTCCAGTATCCGTAATCTCCCTGCTCTCATACCTGAACTCACCCTCCATAATCGAGGATCGTCTCTCCTACAACTCACCAACGCCGCCCTGTTCGATGGCGAGTCCGAACCTATCCTGGCACCTCGAGACCCACGTCCCAAGGGCCTACATACTACTAGATCAACGCCAGGCTTGTCACGGCAGCTTTCTTCCAAGATTTCAAATACCCTATTCCACAATGCCACTATCATACATCGCCCTAAATTGAGCTCGCGACCTAGCGTTCAGACAACTTACTTCGAGGGCACGACGCCACAGCCTCAAAGGGCCGATCTGTCTTCGCAATCTCCCACGTCCGAGATACCATCATTGTCATCACAGGTCCCAAGTGCTCTTTGGAGCAGTAACGACCCACTAAGTCAATCGACGGCGCCAACTTCACTCGTGTCTTCGGGTGCGCCCATCTCTGCTGAAACAACGCACCGCAACCGAGATTCAACCCATGCTCAAGCTGGCGAATCTCCCGAGTATGGGCCATCAGCAGAGCGCTTGACTTCGCGATGGCTGGTGTTTCCCCGCCAGGATGCGCCACGACTGGCCAAGCCATCAGTAAAGACTATCGAGAATGCCGCAGCTGCCAAGGTCTTCTTTGAGTCGCACTTCAACCAGCTTCTCGGAGCAAAAGTCACTCCTCGTTCGATGCGTCGTCGCAACATGGAACGCAAGCTTTTCGCAATGGCACTGCCCAACGAGCAACGGCAACAGCAACGCCGAGCCTGGTATGTAGCAGAACATCATCATCTCCGTCAGATGCGCATCATGAAGTCGAAAACTCTTGTTCGACAGAGCATCAAAGGCGTTCATGTGTCCAACTACGACATTGTTCGAGTCCTTGGAAAAGGCAGCTTCGGCGTCGTGCGACTGGTGCGCGAGAAAAGCGAGCACAGAAGCTCCAGTGGCAGCGAGCCTCGCTCTATCGATCATGTGGATGGCAGCTCGGTTCGCGGCTTCGAAGGTCTGTCACCACCACTTCGGAAGACTAAGCAGGTGTTCGCAATGAAGGTCATTCGCAAATCCGACATGTTACGCAACAGCCAGGAGGGTCATCTGCGAGCCGAACGAGACTTCCTGGTAGCGTCGGAGAACTGCCGCTGGGTGGTTCCACTAATGGCAGCCTTCCAAGACAATACCAACCTGTATCTTGTCATGGAGTACATGGTCGGCGGTGACTTCCTCGGTCTGCTTCTCCGTGAAGACATCCTAGACGAAAATGTTGCGAAATGGTATCTTGCTGAGATGGTTCTCTGCATTGAAGAGGCACATCGCATGAATTGGATACACCGCGATGTCAAGCCGGACAACTTTCTCATCACAGCATCCGGCCACTTGAAGATTTCCGACTTCGGCCTCGCATTTGACGGTCATTGGTCGCACAACCAGACGTACTACAATGAGCAGCGCTACAGTCTTCTTCGAGACTTGGATTTGGAGGTCCAAGGAGACGCTCTGGACATTCAAGAAGAAAAAGAGCGCGAAGAAGCGCGACGGACGTTGGACATGATCAACGGAAGAATGCCAGCGCATGGTCCTGCTGTACCAAAGCAGGAAGGAGCGAACGGTCCTATCGTCGACTGGCTAAATCGCACTCAGAAGCGTCAATTCGCGAAGAGCGTTGTTGGTACCAGCCAGTACATGGCACCCGAGGTTATTCGTGGTGAGAACTACGACGGGCGCTGCGACTGGTGGAGCATCGGCATAATATTGTACGAGGTGAGTACTGCGCAAAGTCGGGATTTCTTACCTTTCTAAAACTACGCAGTGTCTCTACGGCTGTACGCCCTTCTTTTGCGATAACCGTCAAGCGACCAAAGCACGTATATTGGTAAGTTCTAAACGTCTCTTGTCTTGAACTACGCTAAAACAATCAGGATCACCGACGGTGGCTTCGATTTCCATCGGAGCAGAGATTCGCCCGTCCTAACATCGATCGTGTACCTCTCATGCCTGTCTCGCGTAATGCTATCGACCTCATGATGAGGCTTCTCGAAGAACGGCAAGATCGTCTGTCGGCAAAGCGCTATCGTGAAAACGACTGGGTGCTTCGTGACAAGGCAGTTGGGGCACGTCGCACACGCAACCTGAACACCACCGGACACATCGTATATCCGAACGATGCCGAGGACATCAAGTCTCATCCCTTCTTCCGCAACATCCAATGGTCGACATTGCATATGACCAGGCCACCATTCGTACCACGAGTTCATGGGGACCAGCCGATCACAAAGTACTTCGATGACGAGAACGAGATAATGAGCGCTTCGGACCACCTCAACTCGTCAAGTTATGAAGTCGTAGACGAAATTGTCATGCCCAAACCCGGGGACAATGACATCACTCCTACTGTTCAATCAACCGCCATTGCTGCTCCAGCCGCGCACGCGCATATCAATGAGTCGGTTCAGAAGGTCAAGCGACGCAGGAAGGAGAAGAAGAGACCTCGAGACAAGTTGCTCCGCGATCCACATGTCGGACGTGCGGTGCTTGAGTTGCGCAAAAAGGGCGCATTTGTTGGATACACGTATCGCAGACCAATGTTCTCGCTGCCGGAATTGGACGAGCATATTGCTGTCGCTGCGAGACCGCCGATAACGCGGGCTAACATGGCTACCCTGAGCGCATGAGCTCAATGAGGCTTGCTGAACAGTGGACTGATGTAACCTCTCTGTACACGTCGCTTGAATGCTATTCTTTCATCAAAGCGCTGCTGAGCAAGCATTTGACCTTGACGAGGTACCGAAAGTGGAATCTATGAACAAGCTAATACAACAGGACCTATGATGCAGTGGTGCACAGTCATCTATAGCTTTGCTCCACCCCTTAATGGTCCTTCTTCACCCTTTCTTGGCTCTTCACCCTTTCTAGGCTCTGCAACCGCGTTTGAGCTTTCAGGATCCCATCCCGCGATTAAGTCTTCGATCACGTTTGTTTCGTCCTGGCCCCAGACTAACCCGCCAACATTCTTCCAACTGCCGCTGGCATCTTGACGTAGAACGCGATATGTCGGTACGCCACAGATACCCTTTTCCTTGGCCTCGGCAGTCAGCTCCCGTAGTTTCGCTTTGACTTCAGGCGCATTAGCTTTCGCGATAAGGTCAGCGCCGTCGAAACCACCCTTCGTGAGTACATCTACTAGCACCCTCTCATCGGATACATTCTCGTCCTTCTCCCAACACGCCGAGTCTGTATATCAATTAGTCTCAAAACTGTCCAAGTACAAGTCGTCACTCACAAAGCAACGACACAGTCTTCGGCTCCACAATCCCAACCCTCAACACCGTCGGCGTCCGAATCGGAAACACACTCGCCCAGTTGAAATCGATGTGCGCATGTCCCTTCTCCCCTTGCGCATTTACTGCGTTCCACCACGCCGTCCAGTCAACATGATCCTGCCTCGACCAATCCCTTTTCGCCTCGGATATGGCGAGCATGGGCATATTCGGTGCCCCGATTTCGCGAAATAAGATGCCCAGGAGAAATGGCTTCAATATGATTTCGAGACCAGAGAATTGTTGTTGCAGACGCGCGAGTTGCGTATACCCGAGAAACGCCCAAGGCGAGCTGAAATCGAACCAAAACTCCAGTTTCGTCTTATTCTGCAATTGAGCCGGGGAATTCGGGAGAGGCACGCATCGCGGCATCAAACTCTGCAACCGCGGTACGCTCGCCCAACCCTTCTCCCCCACCTTCAGACCAAGCAGCGTCGCCTCAACGAAATGCATCCGATCCTGCCCCCAAAAGAACCTCCCCCTCCCTCCATCCGCCTCAGGGATCCAAAAGCCCGGCACCCCAAATGCGCCCCGCTCAATCGCCTCCGCAGTAGCTTTTTCCAACTCTTTCCTTGCAGCGGGATCTGCGAAGCATGATTCATCCAACCCTTCAATGCCGCACTCTTTAGCGATAGATAGAAGGACGAAAGGATTGGTCATATCCCCTCCTGTAACCCAGTACCCCTCAAACAGCCCACGCATCAATTTCTCCCTCTCCTCCCCATCTACACAGTACAACATCCTCAATGCGTTGACGCTCTTCATCGGATGTGCTGCAGGCTGTTTAAAGCCCACGCCATACCGGCGCAACGTGCGCGCCATGGATGCGCTGGTAACAGCTTTCTTGGTCGCGTTAAACACATCAGATGCAGAGCCTGCTGCGCCCTGCGGCGCGGCTGTCGAGCGGTATATAGCGCCTAGAAGTACGGGGCGCAGAGTTAGAGGGGTGGATGTGCGCGTGGCGAGGGCGCGGACGCGCGTGGAGGCGATGTAGGCGAAGGGGCAGGATATGTCGAAGTTGAAGGTTAGGGTTGGGGAGGGGGAGGACATTATAGTGGGTTGCACGGAATTCGAGCCAAGGATAGACGTTTCGTTTTGCGAAATTTTGTTTTGGTGCTTGGGGTAGATGGTGGTGAGGAATTACCGGTATGGTCTGTCGAGTCGTGATGGCTAGTCTCGGATACATGCTGGGTAGTGTGGGGTAAATGCAGGTACGCCTGTCTTACAGCCGAGGTACTTGTAATACGTGCGCAAGGAATTGGTCTTGTAACTGAACGAGATTAGGTATAGCATCATATGAGAAGGCCCATCCTTCGAAAGCTATTATGAAGACTTTCTAGTGTTCTCATGGATTCTACACTGAGACGGAATCAAGATCGCTGCACTTAGCTCACGCTCGATTCCAAAGACGTGGGTCGTAAGATTCTCATGGATTATATTTAGATACAGACATTTCGTTTGTACAGGATATCCTGTCACCTAGTTTTACATGGCTAGTGGCTTCACGCCCTGTACCGGCTAGGTACCGCAGCCTTAAGCAGCTTAGGGAAGTTCGGCGTTCCCAGACCAGTCACTGGATCCCACCCAGCAGTTGCGTTCCATCCCGCGTAGGGAATGACTGGGCTGCCATTCGGCGGCCCGTTAAAACGAGCATGGCCATCGCATCCCTTGCTTCCACCGAGAACAATGTCGTTGAGCGCGTCAGGGTGAGAGTATAGCAGTGGGTTCAAGAATCCCAGAGTCGGCTTCTTCGCCCTCAAGCGCGCGTCGTTGAGAAGACCAATCACACCAGCGAATGCGGGCGCCGAGGCAGATGTACCCTGGAAACCCTTGAGCTTGCCCTGGTCGTAGACTCTGAAGCCGTATCCTTGGGCTGCAACGTCGGGGAATCCACGGCCGTGACGGTTGAAGTAAGGTTTGAAGTTCTCGCCGAGGTGGTGGAAGTAGGCCTTGACAGCGTCGTCTTGGTACGACGGGCGCTTCCAGTAGTCGGAGAAACCACCAGATGAGAAGCCCGTGGCGGTCTCGTTGAGGAAACGAGTCGATCCGACGGAAGTGACGAAGGGGCAGGCAGCGGGGTACTGGGGCTGGAATTTGGTCGTGTTCTTGCCGTCGTTACTCTGGCATGCGGATCCAGGGCCGCTATCTCCAGAAGAGAAGATGACGGAGACGCCACGGGAACCGAGTTGAGCGAACAAGTTGCATACGGAGAGAGCGTATGACTTGGGTACACTCTGCTCATTCTCGCCGTAAGAGGTAGAAATGACTTGAGGAAGCTCAGACTGGGGGAGCTTAAGCACGCCCTGTAGGAACTCAAGATAGGGCTCGTTGGCGCTATCAGCCTCGTCGGGCTGGTCCAGGTCAGCGACCCATGGGCCGCGGCCACCAGTGCTGAACTCGGTAACTGGCAGAGGGGCGCTGACACCGACGATGTACTGTAGGTCCAAGTTGGCCTCACCACTGTCTTGTGTGGTGTTCTGGTCGTTGAGGCCGCCGCTGAACTGGACGACAGAGAAGTTCTGGCCAACTGCTTCCGGGAGGTAGTCCTTCTCGAAGAGGGCGAGGTCATTGTAGCGAGCGTACTGCTCCAAGTAAGAGGCAAAAGCGACCTTGGAACCACTCTTAGGATCGGCCTTGTAATCGATCTTGTAGAGAGTCTTCAAGCACTGAGGAGTGATGGTGGCATCGCAGTTGACGGTGTTGTTAGCAACAGCAGCGAACTGAAGACCAACAATCTCGTGCGCGACCTCGTTGTTTTGGCGGATCGCAGCAAACCGAGTAGTGGGCTGGATCAAGTTGATGTGATCCGCAACCTCGTCTGGTACGGAGTACTCAAGTGTACGAAGGACCTTGCGGGGCTTGGCCTCCTCGCTCACGTACCAAGCGAACTGGGTGTCGAGCATCTTGTTGGCAACGCCAACAGTTGTCTTGAAAGTGACCCAGTCGCTGTCGATCTCGGCATCGTTGATACCGGCGGCCTTCAGCCATGCAGACACTGAAGCAACAGTCTCGCTACTTGGCTGGATCATCCTCTTCATTTCCTCGTGTGAGCCATAGTGAGCACCGTAGCTCGGGTGGCTAGGCGTTGAGATGTCAATCACATGTTGCTCGAAACCTGCAACGTCGCCTTGCTGAAGAGCAATCTGGAGCTTGACGATCTGCTCGTTCGTAGCAAGACCTTGCATCTTCCATCCTGCATCGATGTTAGTAGGAGATGTGAATGCGGGCGCAAGGCAACATACCTTCCGGGGTGCTGAAAAGCTTCTCAAATGGCTCAGCAAGAGCGCGAACCGCCAAGAGAGAGCCAACAAGGAACGAGAGGATGGGCGCCATCTTTGCCACCGTGGGAAGTAGGACCTGAATTGAAAGACCTGAAGGCGATGCAGATCTCCTGAACACAAGCAATGCATCTCTTTATATACTCGAAGCACGGAGCGTACTTATTGAGCGTCCAATGCAACTGCCTTCTCCAGTTAGCGGAATTCAGAACGATGTTCCCTCAGGGTCTCTAGTGTATCCAAGGAAAGACTAGAGCCGACAAGCCTCGCCGTTGGTTCTTGTCGAAGCTTGGATCTGGGCGAACTACCTTCCATTTTGAGTACAAGTGCGCGATAACAGGCTGTTCATCTCCGCTAGTCATGCGGAGTAACCTGTCGTTGGCGCAGAACACCAAAACAGTGACAGCGATACGGGTCCTCTTCGGTTATTTTGGCCTGTAAATGGCAAATCCTTCGCCAGCTATCAGGTACTCACGCGCAAGCTTTCCAAGGCTCTGTCTGTGATGGCGTCACCCAGGATCAGATATTCATAAGGAATTGGATTCCAGGCCGGCTTTGCGACTCAGATTGCGTCGATATTGCCACCGCAGCATGTACAGACGTCGTTTCGCGTCCAATACTAGGTGTTTTCCCACAAGAAATGGCGAATAATACAGTTTCAGATGTCCCGTTCGTGGTTTTCCGAAGTAAGATAGGAATGTGTCTGGGACACAATATCTCCGAGGCCGCCTGGGCAGGCCTGCGTTCAAGGATGCTATTATTGTCGTTTTATCGCAGACGTCGCATTCTCGGATGACCTTCTTTGGGTCCAAATGCACCCGATTTTGCCTTCCCGACAATGTCAAAATCTGCGAGGGCTTCCCGCTAGTTACGGTGTGGGAACAACTTTAGACGAAAAGCTATGAAGATACGATCAATCCATCAATAGTCACTTTAGGAGTTGGAAGCGCAATCGCTATATGCCAAACGCGCTCCCAAGCAACGGACATAGTGCTCTAGGTCGGTTGGTGGAAATGATAAGTCTTGGCTCAAGGTGTCGTGATACGGGTCGTACTGGTATAGGTACCGGGTACAGTAATGCCGAGCCGTGGGATCGGGGAAGATTGTTTCCATCGGTCCGATAAACAATCTCACATCAAACCACCATGAGCAACCGTCACCTTCATCATAAAGCATCGCTCACTGGTGGTCTGTCATCAATTACTGCGATAAGTGCCAAAGATCCACAGCAATATTGCCCGCTGAGTGCGTAAGTTGAGCGCACCTAATCGCAACACCATCTTCTATGTAGGAGGTTCACAGAATCAAATTTTAGACTTCTACAGACTACGAGAAAGGAGCATCTAGGTACCTCGCGCAAATGATGGCCATCTTTTCGCAATTCAGAAACCACCTTTGGGGCCATTCCCATGACCACCATGCACATAGAAATCATTCGTGCCGTCCTTGGGTGTCGGCAACTCCACTAAACTCCTTCGATCTCCTGGCAGCTCAGCGTAGGTTGTGTGGTTTGCCAACTCCGCAGTACTGTTTCTGTACTTTTCCGTTGGTGAGTCACCGGCCATTTCCACCCTCTTGCTGTCTTCCAGCTCTGTTGTCTTCGATCCGCGGTTTCGACGGCGATAGGCCAAGTACAGACCAATTATAAGAGCGATGACTACAACGGGAACGACCACCCCGACTGCGATTTTAGTCGTTCGGTCACTCGAACTCTTGGGAGAGGGGAGAGATGAAGGTGTTGTGGTAGCTGAAGCGACCGAGTTCGTAGACGAACTTGATGCCATCAGGGAACTGCTTCCCGTTACGCTAGACACCATCGAGCTCAATGGTGAATTCGACGTGACGGCAACGCCCGTGGCCGAAGCAACTGCGGCTACGTGTCGTCATTAGCACTCTTCTCCGACTCGGAAGTCTGTCAAAG
Organism: Parastagonospora avenae f. sp. tritici 18332-5; assembly: GCA_022559985.1. Classification (NCBI taxonomy): domain Eukaryota; kingdom Fungi; phylum Ascomycota; class Dothideomycetes; order Pleosporales; family Phaeosphaeriaceae; genus Parastagonospora; species Parastagonospora avenae. The sequence continues at coordinate 1,049,305 of JAFJTR010000002.1, forward strand.
CTGTCCACTTACCAGCTGGGGTAATTCCTCGAGTTACACCGATCTGGCAGTACTTGGAGAACACATCTTGGGCAGATGTAGCTTGTGCCTGACCATTACAAGCAGTCGAAACTTCGGCACCGATGAGGCTGTTGTAATAGGTGGAGCTGTCATAACAAAAGCACACGTATGAAGTCATTTGAGATCCGTCACCACATCCCGACGCCATCGCACGAACGATGGCGGAGACTGGTGTTACTGCACATGACTGCAGTTGGTAGTACTCGGGTACTGAGTCGATGAAGATCTTGGTTGCGACGACACTGCTACTCCTGGATGCGGAGGCTGATCCGCGTGTACTGACTGGCGTTGACATGGCGGCGATATTAAGTCGAAATGGCTTCTTCCGAGCATGGGAAATCTCCTGCAGTGATCTTGAGGCAGAACTTCGATGGGCTGCTCCACTTCTTGGAGTCTATGGACTGTATATCAGGCCAAGGCCGTCCATGTGGTGTCACATTGGCATCGAAGAAGCTCTCGCCTGAGCCTGCCAGATATTGGGGGCCATGGCTTGAAGGCAGGGATACCTCCAACAACCGCATTCTGCGCTTCTCCAATGGTGAGATACTGGTAGAATTGAACCTGGTTGATTTAGGCGTATCAGCAAATGAAAATGGCAAAGATCTCTATCACTGCTGATCCTTCGGTGCGGGGGCTGCATATGCAATTTATATAGCAAGGCTGAGACATGATTGCTTTTTCCTGGCGGCCTCAGAAGTATGAGTTCACTATGCGTGTTGTCAGGGACCTTCGAATATCATCTCGAAATTCTGCACCCATCGTGAGCAGACCACTCGCACTTAAACATTAAGTTTATTAATCGCTTCGTTCGCGTTCAGCAGAATGAGAGCACTTTCAGAACTTACAGCATGCCGCCTACCAAATCCGGAATCACTTTGGCCCCATCATGTTCCGATATCGCCAAATCCGGTTCAGCCACCATGCACGAAGACAGGCATCTTCGCAGGAATTACCGTGAGGTCCTCCAAGATAAGCGCATCGCAACCCAGAGTTGGGTCACAGCTGGAAATCGAAGATATGAAGTCCATAAACCGAAGAAATGAATGGTCGATATTCGCCGCGCGACCACTGGATGGACTGCTAGCAACCACATCGCGTATACCCGGCCGTCGTGCGTCGACCGTTTCGGCCGCTGCAGTCAAAACCGGACGAGTTCACGCTGAGCACAATTGGGACTCAGCGAATGATTAGAGCTGCCAAGATCCTTGGGCTGCGGGATACTTCTTCTCCTGCAGAAGCCTTCGCGAAGAACCACTTCCTCGATTACCGAAGACTAAGGTCCTTTCGCTACCGGTAATGACCTCGGGAGTGGCGAAGCAGGCGATAAATTGCTTGTGAGAAGTCAGCACGACGGAATTGAAGACAGAAGCACCCCATTGGCTGATATCAAGGCATCCGTCATGTCCTGTTTTCGTGTCCCGACGTCCGCTTCACTGTAAGAGACTTCACCTCGCTGCCCATTTACACTCAACGTTCTCGGGGTCGCCAGTGGCGTAGCCAGGAACATGTGTAGCTCGGGCTGCGCAAGGCTGGGCGCGGCTGAATTTGGGCTGGCTCAACGTTCTAGCTCAGGAGATCTCCAGTCGAGAACAACATTTTCCCCACAACCGCAAGGTACGGATCTGCAAACTGTATGTAAATACATGCTTCTCCATCACGAAAACAGAGGTATCCACTGCTAAGTAGGACTGCCTCCCCAATTTCTTTCAATCATTCATTTCATTAAAGCTCCGATTTACACGCCAGTAAGAGAAAGTCCAGTCTTCCTCTGTGAGTTCTTCGTTAGACCCTCAGCTGAGTCCAGGACGCCACAAAAATGCCGGATTGTAGCTTGAGAAAAACATACACGCCAGTCCGTTATATTACTACCGCCTCGCACTAGCGATTCGCGCAAAATACGAACCACCATGTTGTTTCCCCATACAGTCTCCTTCGCATGTGAGACTTTAATCTGCCCCCAGTATCGCAACTTCAGTCAATCAGTTTTTGATCACCATGCGCCTCTTCGCGTGGCTCCTTGTCGCGATCGCACTTCTAACGGCCACTCAAGCGATCAGTAAATCGGCTCCTTGTGGCCCAAATTTTGGTCTGACATGCAAGGGGAGCCGATTTGGTGACTGCTGCAGCCAGTATTCTTACTGCGGTTCCGCAGAAGTGTGTAAGATCCAGTGTCTATGTCCGCGAGAGGCTAACCTTGTCTAGGCATATTGCGGTCGCGGATGTCAAGGCAGCCATGGACTCTGCAAGAGTAAGTCATTCCTATGTATCCGTCTAAGCAAGTTTGTAACATTCACGCAAATTCAGTCTCTTCGTTGCCGACAAAATCCAGCTCCGCATCTCCAGCGACTCGGACAATATCATCGTCCGCACCTTTGGCAACCCTCAAAGTTACGACTAACGCTCGATGCGGAAACCTCTACAATGCCTCAACCAAAGGCATGACCTGTCTTGGCTCGAAGTACGGGGACTGCTGTAGTTAGTACTCGTACTGCGGATCTACTGATGCGTACTGCGGGGCTAAATGTCAGTCTGCGTTTGGTCGTTGCAAGGACAACTCGTCAAGAGCGTCTTCCAGCCTTCGTTCATCCACGGTGCCGATGCAGTCCCCGTCATTTTCATCGATCCGCACGCTGTCGTCCATACCACCCTCCTCGGCTTCTCCTACTGGCCTATCGAGTTTGCCTATATCCAGCAGCTCGAGCGCTCCCGCTGTTCCATCTGTAGCCGCTCCAAGCTCCACAGGCTCTGATGTCTTTACGACGCCATCTAGTACGGTCTCGACATTCACGTCATCTTCGAGTCTGAGTTCCGCTTTCTCAGCTCCATTACCATCTTCCGAACTTTCCACAACCACTCCCATGATTAGCGGATCTACTACCGGCACTACGAGCTTCGTCTCCAGCTCAGCCGCTAGTTCCACACCTATGCTGACATCTGCTCCGACATCTTTGTCAACTGTGGAGTCCATTTCCATGTCTGTTCTCTCTTCATCAAATCTTGCGAGTTCGAGCACCGCATCATCAGAAACCATTCACACTTCCACGGTCACAGGTCCCGGGGTGCTCTCGTTACCAGGCTTTTTTTATAGCGAGTCATTCACTTCAGCTGATACAACTTCAACTCCGTCGCTATCTAGTGTTACCATCAGCTCAGACGTTAGTCTCTCATTTGGCACCATCACGGACAGCCTCATTTCCGCGTTGGCAAGCATTACAATCATATCGCCAGTGGATCCTACCAACAAGGAGAGCGTAACAACGACCTCGGAGGTAACTCCGTCCCTCCGAGCTACTGCTTCAAGTGTCTCAGATGCATCCGCTTCTTCGTCTTCGGCGGATATTTCCCCTTCAACTACCTCCAACGCAACATCTATAATGCAGGAAAGTGAGGTTTCGATCAATACAAGCACAAGCTTCGCTGTGAGTAGCTCGGAGGCCTCATCAACGCAAATGATGACGAACACCCCTGCGCTCACCTCGGAGAGTTCCAACATGTCCCCAAGCTCAACTGTTGCTCCTGATCTTGGCTGCAACCCAAGACCGAGCGTTACGTGCAATCGCGTGCGCGATTGTCCAGTCTCCACCAATGCATCAGTTACTCCCTCGTCGACCTATCTTAATGTACCAGTGGCTACTGCATCGAGTGTTCCGTATCGGAACATTACTGTACCGATTAACAATCTCACTGTCGGAAATGAGTATGTGCTCACCTTCTACAGCATGTAAGTTTCAATGCCGTCTGCCCTCGCACTACTGTCACCCTAACGATTGGCAGATCTGAAAAGTTACTCATAATGGGCTCAAACAGCTGCTGTAACATAACAGCATATATGGATAATATAGCAATATCTCGGTATTGTGTCGGCTATTACTGTTCTCTTGCACACATACAAAACGGTCCCTACGCTGACGATATCTCCAAACTTGTCAGATCGTCGGCTGTCGTTTACCGCCCAACTGTCACGAATCCTATACTGCAATTTAAAGTTGTTTGCCCTGTCAGTGATCGTAATGTTATAGTGGGCGGGATTAGAACGCAAGACATCGCTCTCGTCCCCCGCTGCACTTGCGTGGAAGAAAACCAATTTCAATCACTCCAAACTCAGCCTCAAAACGCTGCCTTTAATGGTAACTTCGCCGACTACGACGTCAGACAAGAGAATCCAGTGCTGGGCTGGATCAGCCAGGAAAGCTGGAAAGGCCAAGTTGTACCCGTGCCATTCAGTGGTCCTATTCAGGCAGGCGATACAAGTACTAAGGGAGCTGTGTTTGTACAATACATTCATCTTGGGAGTCCAATTCTGACTACATTATAGGGTACTCAACGGGCCTTTCGCATCTTTGTATAGAACCGTCTCGGATTTGACTCGTTTAGCCCCTTACAGTAAGTCTTTGAATAATCTTAACTTCTCTAACAGTGTAATAACTCTTGAAAGATCTCTCGATTCTCTCCAGGTATGATTCTCCACCATTACAAGTCATAGTCTACCCACCAGGCTCGACCACTAACATGATGTCATTTAGCTTTCCCACCAGGAACAATTGCAATCTTACCGTTAAGTTCTACGAAGAAATTGTCCTCGCACTTCCCCATTTATCTATCGGTCCCCGCGACCGCCTCAACCCATATTGGCACAATTTCACCATAGTCTACCCGAAGGCTACTGCTGGAGTTCTGTGGGTTGGTGACATATGCAAATTTGATTTCAATGCTACCCGGAGGGCAAATGAGTACAATTCCGCTCGGATCGACGATGTTTCGCTTGTGCGCATTGGATGCGATGACCCAACTCGGTCGATCTCAAGCGTCACATCAATCGCCACTTTGCTCACAGCACCGACTGGGAGCTAGAGTGCAGCTTAGCCTGCGACGCTCTACACAAATGCCAACATTCGTCGAAGAATAGCTCGCATCTCTAATTACTAATGATTAATCACCCTACTTCTGAGACTTTCTTAACACTTCTAGCGCGACTGAACCCACCTCTGGGGCAAGTCTCAAAGACTGTCTGTTCATGTCGAGTAAAACGTAAACTTAACTTACTACACCTTTACCGGCGTGTTCCTACAGTTCCTCGACCTCCAAGACTATCCGCTCTTGACATACCACATTTTCGAAAATAGCTGGTTTTTCTCACGTTACTCTTTCAAGGTTATCAAGTGGCAGCACACGTTACTCTTTCAAGATTATCAGGTGGCAACACACGTCACAGTTTCGCAAGGAACGACCATATTCTCTGCTACCAAAAGCGCCCGATTTTTGGCTGCAAACTGACGAGCAGTGCGAGTATGAACGGACGTAATCACGCGAAGAAGACGACCAAATTACGATTTGGTTTTGTGTCTCTGGCCAGGATCCGCGGTCCCATTCAGGCGGGATACAACACCACGAAGAGATGTGGTGTGACCAGTTTCCCCCAATCACATCAGACTCCCGTAAACAGTCATCAAGTGATAAAGTCGAAGCACAACTTCGGTTGCGCAAGTCAGAAAAGCCATATAGAGCCGCCGTACAATGTGGTCAAGCGCTCTGCGAGCACATCTGAGTTGTCAGTGTTCCGCTCCGATATAGTATGGCTATACTTGACTAGTTATCATCAAGGCGCAGTAAGTTGAATTCCCGACCTGAAAGCACATGCTTACTCTTATAGTCGTTGTACTAAGCAACTTTCTAAATTGAATCTTCACGGACATCTTGTCGTGCGAATATTTACATGTGTATATGCGACGACATGTCATTGCTGAGTAGCTCTCTGAATGGTCGACGCTACACACGATCAGAGCCCTTTTGCACCAGTGATGCGCTCAAGTATAAGCTGTGGTGATAATAATATAGTCGATGCTGATAACTATAGGTATTGTGAAAGAATCTCCTAGAATGTGCAGATCCCCGAGTGTAGACATTCGAACCGTGTTAAAACGAGCCAACCCACTTGCGACTCCAGTCGAACCCTCAACCGTGACAGGCGCCCCAGACGTAATAACGTACTCGATCGACGTCCCGTCGGATATACGAGTTACGACAATCCTGATCACGTCCGTTCTATCACCGACTTCGAAATCAAAAACTTCATCGACAGCATAAACCACCCTGAATACGCAGACCCAAGCTTCCAGTTCCACATCTTTCACGACCCTGAAGTCCAGTACTATTCATTCCAGCTCAATAACCTCGATCACGAGAACTCAGCCCTCCACTAACAACCCCGCTATCGCCTCGAATTTCGGAATCGCTCGTACCAGCTTTATTACCACCAAGTTAAATTTCGCTACATTTTCTAATCCAAGACGACCTTATGGCGATACAATGCCGTATAAACCTCGTCTTAGTTCGGCCGCAACAGGTGGAATAGCGGCGGCAACTACAACAATTTGTATTGCTCTCATTCTCACAGGCACATGGGTGATCTGGAGAAGATGCGGCAGCACAAGAGAAGAACGGAGGAGCGAGTTGGAGGCGCACGATGTGAAAATCAAAAAATTGAGCGGCTGCCAGCTTCCGTCTTTGACCTGGGAACTCCCCGGGGACAGCCCATGCCGGACGGGCCAAGCTCTGATCGTCAATTATCTGAGCTCGATACAACTCTGGAGGTGCATGAGAGATAAGAGCGGGAAAGGAACCATTGGGACCCCTGACGATACATGCACTGCGAATAGCAAGTGCGGACATGTGGAATCGGAAGGGAAAGCCCAGTCGTCGAGTACCCAAACAATACAAAGTAGAACACATCAGACTATAGTTTTGTCGACGATCCAACGGGGAACGTGCTGCACCGTTTTTGCACGACATGACGAGAGCGTTGGCACGTCCAGTCATTGGTCGATAGCAAACCACATTGCGGCACAGTGCAGATTGGCAACCACTAATTACCTGAACATCTACATGTCACGCAGCATATGGAAGGATCTCCCAGAGTCTAGCGTAAAGTATTCTATTATCGTCTGATCGAATGGGTAAAGATCAAGTACTTGCCGTCAAGCGATGAGCTTTCTAGACCATACGCAATCATGCAATCCTATTGGGACTATCCACAATCCTCTTGGGACTATCCACGCTGCATCGTAGGTCAGGAACTGTACGCACCGAAGCCCGGACTAATTTTGACAGGAATCATGCCTCGATTACACTCTGACGTCCGCGGGAATGATTTGTGCAGTTAGCAAATATGATTGCATGTGCCGAGAGAGAGAATGGATCACGCAGCTGCTGAACAGGGAGACGCCGCTGTCTTGTATCGTCAAATCGCGCAATCAAGTATGTCCCAGTGTTGGTAATCGGATGATAAAACTTACTTGCAGCAGGCTTCATCACATCGATCATCGATCCTACAAACCCAGTTGTGCAGTACCTGCCGACAGGCACGAGTGCTATCATACCACCGTATTATTCGATGCCTCTATCGACTTCTATCACAGCCGTATATATATCTGGGTTCGCCCCAACCACGCTCTTCACATCAACAGCGGCACCAATATTAGCATCGAGTTTCTCGGTATCTAGAACAAATGTAGCGCCCGCAGTGGGCGCGTCCTCAAGGCTAGGCCCAAAAGCCAATGGTGGTATTGATTGCGGAGCCGTATTAGTTGGGCTTGCCATCGTCGGTCTCGTGATATGGTTCATCAAGCGCAAGCGGCGTAGTAATTTGATAGACAACGAATACAGAACTGAGCATCCGACAGGAGAGCAAGATGGAACACTCCAAGACGCGTATGGAGAGCAGAACGGCTACTCAAACGACGTGAAAGCAATCTACCAAAATCACGATTTGATTCCATAGTTATCCGGCAACGATCCACCTCAGTCACCAAACAGCAACCGCATGTCAGAGCTTGATTCTGTCAGACCAGTGTCAGAGCTCGATTCGATAAAAACGGGTAGCGAGCGCTGGTCAGCCACGCATAGAGGCCGCGTCGTTTCACCGATGCTCCTAGAGGTTGCTGAGATTGGCGATGGATAACCGTCGCCTCCACTAGAAGATGTTGCGTCGTCGCAAGAGCCACCGAACTTGCTAGGCAACAACTACGCAGCTAGCAAGCGAACGGATGAGAGAATTCTGCCAGCACCACCCGCTTCAACATCAACATAAGAGAATTACTCCACGATATGAAGAGTGTCTTTCTCACATTCTTTTTCAAATTGTATCCGAGCTTAGTGCCGCTTCGGAGGAACACGCAAGATAATGCAGGAAACGGCACACGAAGCCGTCGTGAATAACGCAAGTGAACAAACCACGACAGGATCATGACTGCTGTTGAACGGAAAGACGAGGCGCAAACGATTCGATAATATTGCTTCTGTTGAGCTTCTACTCTTTCTAATTTTATCGAACCGTTCTACTGCATCGGAAGCAGTAAGTGTGTAACTGTTGATCAGGGGAACACGTGCGCCACAGTGTACCAGTTGCCCCTAGCGCAGACACGATGCAGAGCAAAACGAATCAAGCAAACCTCTCGTCTATAATCGAACTGGGAGAAATCTCACCGGCGCTGCGCCGTTTTTGCACGACACTACATGATAACGTGGGCACGGTCAACCATTGGACGACGTTGATCACAACATGTGGGGGCAGCGGAATAAAGATGTACAACCACTCCCTGCATTTCTATTTGCTACGCGGCATGGGGCGTGGTTAAGATGAGTTTCATAAAGAGTAATCCCTTCTCGTGTGTCCGACAGGGTGGAATCGTGATAAGAGTTGTGAATCGACGTTTTTCTGAACGCAATCTGAAAATTCTTCCACCATGTCTTTGAGCTATTATGAATACAAGGTAGGTCTAGCGGGATCTTGGATCTCGCGATCACTAATCAAAGTAGAGTGAATGCCTCCAAGTATACGCGTTTTCAATCTACACCCTCACATGTACAGCCATGGATTTTCGTTGCGTCTGCGCCATAACAAGCATTGCGGAAAGGCTTTTTTATACAAGCAAAGCAGGAGGCTGTATGATCGAATCATGTTTGAGCCTGGTGCAATCATGTAAGGTGATTCACACAAGTTTGGGGATCCAGCTCAATTGTTACAGTAATCATCAGAGACGCAGCATTCCACATGTTCACAGGCGCAATTGTATCTCACGCTGGATTTCGCGAACCCCTTGGTCAAGTTTGTGCCGAACTACTCTGATATCTCCTGATTCGACATCTACTACGGTAGCATCCACGTCTGCATTTGTCCCAACCACTATCTTTACCTCAGCCACCACTGCGGCGGCCCAGCCATCAATATCGACTGATAAGCCAACTTCGATATTCAGAACTGAGACAGAAGCACCAAGCTCCTCGGAACCAGTAATGCCTTCCTCACTCAGTCCCAAAGTGATCGGTGGCATCGCACCTGGAGCCTCCATAGTGGGGCTTGCTGCTGTCGCATGTCTCATATGGTTCATCATGCGCCGACGCAAGAACAGCGACAGCAAACAGGAGCAAGACACAACAGAGCAGCCAAGACCGGAACATGAAAAGTCGCAGGGAGGCGCAACAGATAAGCAGGAAGCGCATCCTCAAGATGTGAAGGCGGTTTACCAAAACCACAACGCAATCCAAAAACTCCCAGGCGACGACACACTTCAATCGCCGATGATGTCAGAGCTCGAATCTATCCGACCAGTCTCAGAACTTGAGTACATCGCATATAACGGTGCTCACACGGCGACATCACCTGGTGCGAGAGTTGTGTCGCCGATACTTCCGAACATTGCGGAAATAGGAGAAGGAAAGTCATCATCTGCACCAAAAGATGTTACGTTGCCAGCGCAACATGGTGACGACGATGCGATTCCAAATTTGCCTAACAAAAACCACGCAGCTGGCCAGCGAACGGACGAGACGTTTCTGCCAGCATCACCACCCACTTCATCACGAACATGACGATACTTAGCCCACAACACCATCTTTCTCGCACACTATCCAACCTTAGATGGGCAAATACCAAAGACACTCTATCGATCCGATATGGTGATTTCGCGTAAATTCATCATAGTGACCGCACCATCTCTTCCTAGGCCGTCGCTTCTGGGTTTCTTATGGCCATCGTATTCTAGTAGTGCATTCGCATCATCTTCAATCCACAGCTCAACACCACGGCGGATATCATCTAGCACCACCTCATCACCCCTCATCACCCTAACACCTGATCCTTTCCTAGCACCCAACGCGTCGCCACAGATTGGACCCGTCATCTTCATCGCCGTTGCCGTCATCGCTACAGTTAGCGCGATGTGGCATGTCTTCGGATCTTGGCGTGGCAAGTGCGGGAGATGGGTCGAGCAAAAGGATGAACGTGGTGTACAACTCAAAGATCCGTATCCGCTTCCGCTTGGTTTGGATGGCGATGATTGGGTGACGATAGATTTGACTGACGTGGGTGACGGGAAGGACGGAAAGTGCTAAAGTTTCGTGACAGTGGTCGTGCGTGTCCGGACGGCGTGGCTGAGATGAGCTGGAAGCTTATGGACAGCACGATGAGATGGCGAGCTGTGATTTATACACGTAGCTTCTTTTAAATTTAATAGTAGACTGCCTTTGGGGCTTGCATTACAACTCTTCACGCGATCTCTGCAGTCTGAAGTGTCGCGATCTTTTCATCTCTGATCAGTGATCTACTTAAAGTCAGCGATGATGTATTATCCGTATCTCATGCTCCCGGAGACCAATACTTCGCTCTTTATGGACACTTCTTCAACTGTCCAGCAGACATCACTAACGTCTGGTATGAGCAATCAAGAAATATCAACGACCATAGGAGACGAATTCACTGTCCCTCTGTCGTTCGTGGAAACGACGACGGCATCAGACCCGGGAGTTGGAGAACCATCCATAACGACGACTTCAGACACTGAACCAGAAGCACCAACGACTACTGAAGGCACCTTCACCGCACCTCTAACTACTACACCAATGTTAACACAGACTGTTGTACCGCCATCCCAGCCAACCCAACCAGATGCCACAAGTACGGCCGACATTTCCACTATCGATTTTCGGTTTCCGTGGGATACCATCATCCCACAAAACCCCGCCCCGTTTACCCTGATGACAACCGTAAGTCCATCGCCGATCATTACAGCGCCGACATCCGACGCTTCTCCAATACCCTCGTCTTCGCTGAGTGCGGGCGCAATCGCTGGTATTACTATTGGTGCGGTTCTGGGTACAGTGCTTGGTGGTGCAGCTTTGGCTTTTTATTTGCATAGGAAGAATGAGAAGAGAGTGAATGATTTTGAAATGCATCGTGTGGAGGGCAGGGAAACTGGGGAGAGGATAGACCTAAGTCTGGGAGCTTGATTGAGTGTAGATGATGAGGAACCGCATGAAATTTTCTGCAAACTACGGGAAGGTGCTGTGTTTGGCAGCATAAATCTATGTGCATTCGACACCCAGTGCTGAAATCTGTACCAGGCGACGAATGGAAGATGCAACTTTGAAAATTCTGGTGAATTGAAAAACGAGGAAATGACTTTGGGGTGTTTGGTTAGTCACGCGACGACTCGTAGAGGCGTGAAGACTGCGTCCGACGAAGAAGTGTAAGTTGCACATGAATCTTGTCGTCTGCTTGCAGCCGCTGAGACATTGTAAAGTGCGCCTGAAACGGCTGACTGACATTTGGACCCTGCTTTAGTCATGGCCCATGGAACAGCACGCGAAGAGCACGTCAACACGGCGCCATACTTACAGAGTAACTCCCTTGTGCGCGCTATCAGCACGATGCTATTCAGAAATGGTGTTTCACATGACCATGTTTCCTTGTTCGCCGGGAACCACGGGATGTCGTCGTTGGCAACCGAAGATTCCAGAGAACTAGCGTCATTTCCCCGCCCGGACCAGCGTCTCCACTTTCCTTGGCACTGTGAACTTCCACTCACCGCAGCCCAACCACGCCTCCAACGTCCACCACCCACCAACGCCAGCTCTCAATACAGTCGCACCAAGCAGCCTCATCAGCAGCCCTCAACCCGACACCCGTCGCACGATCCAAACCACCCAAAACCGCCTAAATCAGCAGTTGTGGCAACTATTCGCAATGGCCATCTCGACAATGAAAAGAAACAGTAGTAGGCAAGTCAGCGCCTACCATTGGGTTGCGCATCGCAGGCTAATCCCGTGTGCCTGCAGTAGTAGTAATAATTCCGTGCACTCGGATGCGTCGAGCGTAGGCGGCGTGCGCGCGTCGTGCTACGCTGTCGACTCCCGTACGGGCGCCCTCCAGGGCTTCCAGTACACTACGGGGGGTTTCGGGGCTGGGTGGTGTTCCTGAGGTCAGCTCGGTACGTCGCCTTTCCCATATCTTGATGTTTGAATATGGTTGGCGCTAACATTTGTTCAGGGCATACCATCCCCCCCTTCAAGTCCCCCCCTCGCCGCCAAACACACGCCACGCGCGCGCCGAGGGGGGGCTGCATACACCATTACGGGAGAGTGTGAGAGACTCTTCTGCGAGACACTGCGATCTGTTTTCCTGGGTGAGGGGAGCCAGTTACGCGAGGACTCGCTTGTATTGGGTACGCATTATAAGGTCGATGGCTATCCGGAGCGTCTGATGGACTCGCCGGAGCCGGAGACATTGGCTGCGGATAGCGGCGTGGTCAGCGATTGGATCGAGATGTGGGACTATGTTGGCGGTATCAGGTTCCGCGGCTTCGTCGAAGATAAGGATGGCGAGAAGGCTATGTTTGTCTTCTTCGATCAGTCCGTCGTTGCTGGAGATCTCAAGGCTGGGTGAGTCGCATGTTCTGTCTATCTTCCTACCACCTTGCTAACACCCTCAAGGCTCATGGCCCTCCTCGAACTCTGCGAAGTCGACTACTTCTCCTGCGACCGCCTCGTGGTCTGCATTGACCGCCTCGCCGACACGACCGCTCGCGACTCGCTAGTCAAGGATCTCGGCTGGATCGGCTTCTCGCTGACCACGCTCGACGACTTCTCCGAGGGTGCCGAATTGACCAGCGACAAGTGGTTGTTCATGGATATGGAAACATAAACACTGTCGTTACTGGAGACGAGAAGAGATATTGGCTGTCTCTACAACACTGTGCGGGAGTCTGGTTTCACGTCTATGTTTACTGAGAGATCTTATTTGGATATATGGACCGCTTCATGCTGGGGACACTGTTTAATCATCGTACATCTTTCTTCAAAAGGTTGCACGGAGTTTTGGATTCGTAAATAGTTCCACTCTGGACTCAATTTAAGCTCGTATTCTTCGCCCTTTTTAAACGCTCCCGAACGAAAAGAAGGTGATGAGGTAGCCTGTATACATTCAAAAATCTCCACAGAATTAGGTAGATCATGTCGCAACTGCGTATACATCCAGGTCCCTCTAAGCGTACGGCAAGTACACTGGACAGTATTGGATTACTTCGCGCATAGTGTTCTAACTAGCATCCGCATCCACCATGAGAGCATCCATGCCCTCGCCGCCAAACTCGTCTCCATCGTCCTCCGCATGCTCTTTCTCCGCGCGTCCCTCCAGCGCGCGCATGCTAGCGTTATCCGTGCCGCTAATGGCGAGGAGTTCGCGCTTCTTCTGGTGCGCGCGCAGATCCTCATAGCTCCACGAACTATGGCCCTCGCCCTCCTTTCTGCTCCACGGCTTGCTCATATCCTTCAAAAAGGCCTTGGCATTGCCCACCGCCTGGTCGATGGACAATTTCGTCGATTTGGCCTCCAGACCTTGCTGGATCCACTTGGGCAGCTGCGTGACTTTCTTGTTGAACCGCTTGTCGGCCAGCACCATGATGCCGTAGTCGTCTTTGCCGCGGATGACACGGCCCAGACACTGCGCGGCGTGCCGCATGGCGTCGAAGGAGAGGAAGTCGCTCTCCTTGATACGATACGTCTCGCGCAGGAATTCGAGGCGCGCTTTGAGAATGCGGCTTTCGGTGTATTGGTACGGCACGCCCATGCACAGCACCGTGCGGCCGTAGTGGTGGTCGAAATCGATGCCTTCGCTGACTTTCCCGCGCGCGACGCAGAGTAAGACGGCGCCGCGGCCGTTGTTGCATGCGGTGCGGAAGGTTTCGAGCGCGAGGGCGGTTTCCTGGGCGTCGGGCGTTTCGACGAGGATGAGTTTGTATTTCCAGACGGTGTCGAGGATTTCCATGCCCTGCCAGGCGGAAATAATACTCTCCATGTAGAGGTAGGAAGGGAAGAAGACGACGACGCCGTCTGGGGTGAGTTTGCAGAATTCGATGAGGAGGGTGCCGAAGTTGCGCTGGACTTGCAGGTCATTGCGGTGCTCGAATTGCGAGGTTATTTGGTTTTGGTCGTTGCCGCGGTCGACAATCATGGGGAGGAAGGTCTTGCGGGTGAGCGTCATGGTGAAGGATTCTTGCACGACGGTGTTGAAGTTGAGCATGCGGGGGTACATGTCGAGAGGACTCATCGTTCCTGATGTAACGATGACGGAGTAGAAGCGTTCGAAGACGGGCTTGATGGCGATGGCCGCATCCAAGCACGTAAAGTGGAGGACTGGATTTGGTACGGTCGCTGTGGCTGATTCAAATGGCTCGAGAATCAAGAGGAAGCCCGTCTCGTATGTTGCGACGAGGGTTGCGAATGTCGCAATATCCTGCAAGGGCTGATAGTCTTCGATGTTCGTGAGTTCTAGGGTCCGTACGAGAGATGTCAAACGCTCGGCGCAGAATCGCAAAGGCTTCTTCTCGATGAACGTGAGGTCGCGGAGATGCTGCAGGAAAGATGGAGGTGTTTCAGAGATGACGTGAAGAACCTTCATACGGGTCTTCAGATACTCAATGAATCGCTTGAGGAAAGCAACGAAGTGCTCTGCTCGCCGTATGTTCCCCGGTACGGCCTCTGTGAGGAGATCGTCGGGCAATGCCGGGTTCGCCATGAATGTGTCCTCCTGTCGTGCTTCGTCTGCAGTTCTAAGGCCTTCGACCAGCTTTGCGTATTCACTTTGCAGCTTCTCAGCATCAGTAGTCTTCATCTCCGTGATCTTACGGTCCAGGTTGTTGACACCCTTGGTCGCCTTTCGTAACGAGTCTTCGGTGATGTCGATGCTGAGAGATTCGATGCATACGTTGTCGATGTTGTGGGCCTCGTCAAAGACCACTATGCAGTCCTTGGAGAGCTCCTTCGATACACGATCCGCAATCTTGGGGTCGAGCAGGTAGTGATATGAGTAGATTATGACGTTGCAGTAGGCCATCATGCGTCGCGCTGAGAAGTATGGGCACTGCTTGTGCTTTTCGCCATACTTGAGCAGCCCGTCAAATGTGAAGACGCCTGGAGGTACCAGATTGTGTGGCTCCAGTAGATCAAGATTGTCGTGGTAAACGCATAGGTCAACATCCTCACCACGCTCTTTTTTCTCTTTGACGAAGCCTGCCGTTAAGCTTCTACACTTGGAATCGACTACGGTGCCACTTTTCTCGCGCTTGACAGTCGGATGCAGACACAGATTCTTTCGACTTGTCAGGCCAAGACCTCTGAACTCTTCCTCGTAGCCGAGCTCTTTCGTCCGGTACTTCATCAGGTTCTTCAACTCTGCGAGTGCCTTCTCGATCTCGGACATGGTACGTGAGCAGTAGATTAGTTTGCGCTTCTCTGGGTAGTGCTGTTGGTATGCTACAATGAGAGACAGCAGCGAAATAGTCTTTCCAGTCCCCGAAGGCATCTCCAAGACGCAGTGCCCGCCCTGGTCTATCACATGACACGGTTAGTCCTTGTTTCATCTGGTGAAGTTGTGGTTACCGCATACCTAAGGTCTTCTTGAGATCGCACATGTAGGCATACTGCTCAGGATAGACGGACGGGTAAGGGAATAGGACAGGAAGCCCGTCGATATGGAAAAGCATGATGAGCTCGTGGGAGCCTGAAGGACTCTATGGCGGTGGTCGTGATGCGTTAATTATTATGACCAGACGGCCTGCCGAGAGGTCAGAGATGTCGAAGTGGTATTTGCTATCATGTGCCTGAAAAGTACATGAGTGGCGTCGGATGTGACTTCTAATTGAAATTGTCGTGGACGGATTGTCGACAAGCGACTTCATGGATCCACGGGCGGCTGAACGCGCGAACGGCTTCGCGCTAGCACGTGAGCTCTAGCCGTGCTGGTGATAGCGTTTGACAGGGATGCATCCTGATGGCCCACCGGCGCCCTCCGCCTGTGCGTCATCGTTGATCCGTAGTTCGTAGTTCGTTTGACTTGAGCCGCACCGGAATTGCTGAACGCCCTTCACGTATCTTGTGTGAAGTTTGTCTCGTTGCTATTTAGGCTCTGGCGCGGGCTGCACTTTCCTTATTTAATTGGATCATCTGGACCTCTGAGCGACGCTTTGGCAAAAATATCCCGACTTCTGCGCGAGCAACACCCCGCCATGAGCAAACGTGCAGCCAAAAGTGCCAGCAGTGCACGCGCAGCTTCTACCTTTGGCGCATCCACATTCGGGTCCCCTTCAGCCACAGCAGCCTTTGCCGTTGCATCGTCACAACTATCCTACGTCTCCGAACCGCCAGACTTTTCCGCCATCTCAGATCCCAATGTCGTGGTGTACTTCAGGAACCTCTCTAAGAAAGACAGCACAACCAAGGCAAAGGCGCTTGAGGACATACAGTCATATGTCGCAAAGGAGCCGGCAGTAGAGGAAGGACTCCTCGAAGCATGGGTGCGTGTTGCGTCTTCTCGTACATACATCTCGTGTAGTAATAATAATTTGTAGGTCAAAATCTATCCGCGCACCTCAATTGACAATGCCAAAGCCGTGCGCCAGAATGCGCATCTATTGCACGGTCAGATTGCTGCCTCGGCCGGTAAGCGCATCGCCAAACACATGTCCCAGAGCGTTGCAGCGTGGCTATCCGGCCTCTACGACAGCGACCGGTCTGTGGTGGAAGCTACGCAGAGCTCGTTACGGCAGGTCTTCAACACGCCCGAGAAGATCCTAAACATACGCAAGGCATACCAGCAGCCCATCTTGGAGTACTGCAGGGACGCCATCGACAAGGAAAGTACCGCCACGCTGAGCGACGAGCGGAACGTCACCCCCGACGATGCAGACGCAAAGTACAGCCGCGTCATATCAGCATGCATATCGCTGCTGGGCAGTTTGCTGTCGAATCTACCACGTGAGGAGCTAGCCAAGTACCAGACAGACTACGAAGCATTACTGGGAGACAAGAAGCTGTGGGAGTTTGCATCCTCCAAGGATGCTTCAATACGGCGGTCACTGCATCGCTTCCTGAAGACATGTGTCGCCAAGGAGCCTGAGGCAGTAAAGGCCAACCTCGAGACTATCAGCAAGTCGTACCTCTCCGTCGCCCTCAACTCCGACCAGACCAATTCAGCCTTTGAGTACATCGACGCCCTCACAGCCCTTACGTTGGATCACCCCACCGCCTGGACCGAGCACTACACGAGTAAGACAGCAGTTGATCGACGGTTGCGTCAGTTCTTGAAGAAAGGATCGCAATCAGGACCTCGCGACTATTGGGCACGGTTGACTGCTCTGTTCCACGCTATCCCTAGTGATGTGCTGCCCCGCAATGCTGCAGATTCCGCTGAGCTTCTGAGCGCTCTGCAGGGTGGAATGGTCAAGAAGGACGAGCCCAAGCACACCTATGAAGTCGCGTTTGGGACTTACCTCGATATTGTCGCGCTAATCAATGCTCGTCTCGATGGCGGAGACAAGAAGCAGCTGCTGGATGAGATGGTGCTACCGCTATTGACGCAGTACCTCCAACCATCCGTGGAGACATCACAGTGGTCACTGCCGGCGAGTGCGACATCAGTGCTTGCCAAAGCCGCTCGAATCGAAGGCATGGCGGCTACACTTGCTGAAAAATGGCCGACGTACGCGAAGCAGCTCGTCGATGCAATCAAAACGTCGGCCCCAGAGCAATCAAGAGACTACGAAAAGTCTCAAGCAGCCGTAGGTCGGCACGCCACACGATTTGCTACCCTCCAAGAACAAGCCCTCAAGCACGAAGCTTTTGCGCCTGTGCAATCGGTCTTCGCGCAGGCTTCTGCAACTGTGGTCACGGAGGTATTGGGCGTAATTAAAAGTCGACATGGCAAGCCATACGGGGCGGCTGAAGCCATTGCGGCGATCCTCAAGCGCAACAGCGCCATCCTTGCCAGCACTGAAACTCAACAGGAGCTCGAACTGTTTCTTCGTGAGGATCTTTCGACACTAGTATCGTCTCCATCTTCGACATATCTGATCGAGCTGTTGTATGCTTGTTCTGCCAGCCAGTCTTTTCCCGAGATGTGGAGCAGCACCCTCAAAGCCATCCTGCAGGAGCCAGAGTCATCAGCCAGGACGAAGGCTTTGGAAGCAATCCTTACTTCTTCAAGAATACCAGCCTCTTTCGACCTCGCTTCACGTGATACTGAACTTCAGGCTTTTGTCAAGGGTAGTGTGCGCGAGTCTGTGGAAGGCTCTGCGGAGTGGGATTCGTTTAGTCGCATCTTGCAATCGCCCGCCAAAATCATTGCACCCGAGACCACTGACGACATCCTGTCATACCTTACTCAGTCATTGACTATATCGCAACGGGCACCTTATTCCCTGCAGGGTCTGCGTCAAATAGTACGATCGAATCCGTCTATGCTACGAGAGTTCGTTAGTACTCCACAAGGCTCCAAGCTTCTCCAGGGCTTGCTGCTTGCTTCCGAGTCTCCTAGCGACGAGATCGCACAGAGCGCAGCGGCTGTGAATGCTTCTATTCAGACCATGCTTGCATCCGGTTCAGATAGCAAGCAGTCGATATTCGAGCTCATCCAGCAAGGTCTCCGAGAGGCGACGCCTACTTCTGTGTCCGTTGAAACACTTGTCGATCTTGCCAAGCAGTCCATCACCGCCGGCCAGGAATGGGACGTCCTGAAAAACGTCCTCCCGGCCGTACAGGATTGGGAAACTGCATTGTCTCCGTTCTTGGATTCTCCACCAAGACTATCACTGGCCATTACGAACCCTCTAGGTGGTGCGGTCTACCTTGTGGATCAAACAGCTCCTTCGACCTTACCCAGGGTACCTCGCGACGCTGATGGCTACTCTGCTGCGTACCGAATTACACAGTACGTGACCCGCTTACTGCAAGAGACAGACCTATTCCCTCCTGAGAGGATCCAAGCCGAACTGAGAGATAACTACCTTCGTCTTGTCGCGCTCACAATCCAACTGGCGGATGATAATCTGGGGCTGGCTGGAGCCAACGGCCTCTGGACTAACTACAACGCCGACGCTGAAGCTGATGCGATGACATTCATCTCTGATGCGCAACCCTTTGTAACTCAGCAGCTAAAAAGTATGTCTTCGGACTGGTCTGACAATGGCCTTCTACCATGGGCTATGCAGCTGCTGAGCAATGTCGAGACCACGACCTCGCCACGATCCTACTTTACTGCTCGGACATACAGTGTGCTTATTTCGGATGCGATCGAGATGACAGGATGGCGCAATGCGGCAACACCATCTCTTCAGGAAGGACTGAAAGCTGCTCGGAAAGAGAAAGCGATCATGCCAATTCTGGCGTATCTCAACGCCTTCAAGGAGCCACTGGCAGCGGCAAAGGCCAGTGAGCGGATGTGTAATGAGCTCATCGCCAATCTCACTGGCGTGGACATTACGCAAAATTCCGACGAGGCTCTGCGCCACCTTGTGCAACTGAACAGCTTGCTCAGCCAGGAGGGCATCATTGAAAGCATTGCAAAACAAAGACTTGTTTTCTTTGTCAAACACGTCGTCCCGTGGGTACAATCTGTTGAGGTCGCTCGGCCTATCAGAGCTGAGCTATGCCGCGCTTTGACTATCCTAATCCCCATGATGGGTGACATGTACGGCGAGCACTGGTCCGATCTACTAAGCTCCCTTTCTGCTTCTTGGGTGTTCACCACTGACCTCGGCAACGAGACTGGAGAGGATAGCTCCGTCCCATTTGTTCATGCATCTCTAAAGCTCTATGCGCAGCTTCGAAGCCTGACGCAAATCGAAGAGCCCAATGATGATCTGGTTGACGCTTGGAAAGAGACGGAGCAAGCTGTTGCTGATGGCCTCATCAACCTGCTCAAGCACTCCCAACACTTCCCCGACGAGTTTCATCAGCCCCTTAAAATGGTGAACGATGTACTTTCTCGACAAATCGCGAAGGTCTCACTCAAGAACCTTGAGTCTACCGAGGAGCTGTTCCCTCTGCTATATGTGGAGTCGCAGCCCGTGCAGCAGACTGCCTTCAACATCCTGCACAAGCAAATCCCTGAGGCCCAGGAACAGATCTCAGTGGACGCAGCCCTAGAGAAGACGACTGCACGTCTACCCGAGGAGCTCTTGTCGCTCATCATCGACGCGCCCACGGTGGCTGCACTTGCGGAAGCCAACTTCGAGCGCAACGTACCACTGCCACTGCGAGGCTACCTGTTAAGCTGGCTGCTTGTGTTCGATCACCTTGAGCATTCATCTTTCAAGGTGAAGAACGACTACGTCGACCATATCAAAGAGGGTGAGTACCTTCCCGGTCTATTGAACTTTACCTTCGACTTCCTTGGCCATGCGCACAACAAACCGGTGGACGTTTCGAAATTCGACGTAACTACCTACGAGCCGGATGTCGAGCCACCCAAGCGCGACCTACAATGGCTATTGACGCATCTCTACTTCTTGTGTCTGCGGCATGTACCATCTTTGACCAAGGCCTGGTTCATCGACTGCAAGTCCCGCGCGACGGTGGTGACGCTGGAGCCCTGGACCGAGAGATTCGTAAGTTGCTCCCATCCTGCCCTCTACACCACACATACTAATACCTTCACAGATCTCGCCACCCGTCATCTCCACCGCCCTCAACTCGGTCACCACCTGGTCCGCCCAACAAGACGACACCTCCCCCTTTAGCGTCCGAGTCGCCCCGCGCGCCCGCGAAATCACCGCCTCCTACCTCATCGACGACGCCAACTGCAGCATGCGTATCTCCCTCCCACCCGCATTCCCCCTCGCCAACGCACGCATCGACTCACTCGCACGCGTCGCCGTCAACGAAACCAAATGGCAGTCCTGGCTGCGCACCTCCCTCGGCGCAATCACCATCTTCAACGGCAGCATCATCGACGCCTTGACTACTTTCAAGCGCAATGTTGACGGTGCGATGAAGGGCCAAGTTGAGTGTGCGATTTGCTATAGTGTTGTGGGCAGTGATAAGAGATTGCCGGAGAAGAAGTGCGGAACGTGCAAGAATCTGTTTCATGGAGGGTGTCTTTTCAAGTGGTTTAAGAGCAGCGGGAGTAGTAGTTGTCCGCTTTGTAGGAATCCGTTTAATTATGGGGAACAAAGAAATTAGAGGTGAGATCATGGGGATAGGACACAGGTGGATATGTAGATAAGAAGCGAATGAAGAGATTGAAAGTTCATTGAATTCGAGGTATGAAGTTTTCATTACACAATCCAGGCTTCTAGAACTGCGCTAGCGGCGGCACGAACGCGCCTAGTCTATTTCACTGCAATTGCTAGCGCGAAGGAGCCGATACTTATGCAGGTACGACCTCACACTAACACCTGGTTTGTCTAAACAGATCGCGCCGCAACATTTCTGTCGACATACTGATCCAGCTCTCTTTTGCACCGAGTGGTAAGTAAGAAAGTTGCGACGTTTGAGATTAATTATGGTATAAAATCAATGTTGCAGCTGTCTATCTAAACGCGAACAGTGAAGAGCACCGCTAACACTCACTCCAGCGCGCTGACTGACTCCAACCCCAAGGAGTAAAACTACCCACACTCCACACTGTCCTCATCGGGATATCGAAATTATAAACACTGCCCATCTCATCTACAAAGATAGGTACTCCTTCACTCAAATTTGTCTCATCTCCACCCCTCGTCCTCCCATATCGCCTACTTTCCTAAAATCCTCGGTGCATCGTGTTTATCATACGTCTGTACTTCATCCGCATCTTCGAATCCGAAAGTGCGCTGTTGCTCGCACACCGGCGTCGCGCCCTTGAGGCTGGATCGCCGGACGATGGGCGTGCTGGGTGCGGAGGTCCAGGGGTTGCGTTCGAGTTCGAGGAGCGCGGATGAGAATTGGGAAGGAGGTGGGTGGGGGGAGCATGGGGGTAGAGGGGAAGATGTGGATGGGGCTGGTAGAGGTGATGATGATGAGGATCTGGATGCTTGAAGGGAAGACATCGTCTGGCCCAATGAAGAGCCAGATTTTGTCTGTGATGCATCTGACTGCTTCGAGGCCGATGGTGAGGAACGAGACGACGCGGACGATCTAGGTGGCAGCGGATTCAGATGGGCGGGAATAGGGGGCGGGTAACGTGAGGAGCTGCCCTTTGAAGTATTGGAGCTGGCTTCCGAGCGTGCCGAAGAATCATTGGATCGTTTGAATGGATGGATGCTAGGAATGACCGGGCGTCTAGTGTGTGGACGGGTTGGAATTGGTGCATGTAGCGTAGCTGCCGACAACACAGCTGAGCGAGCAGAAGAGTGCTGCAAGTCAGGCTCTAGGAATACGCCAGGCATCCGACGCGACGCATCATGCTTCGATGTTGTAGTAACTCGAGTCGCTGTGCTCGACGAATGACGTGTAGCTGGCGGATCTATGAATGGATCCTGGACTGCGGCACCCCATGATCCGCGCATACCCGTGACATTCGGTGGATGTGAGAATGGATCTCGAGTTGCTGTCCGTGTACCCTTAACACGGTGCGAATCAGTGAATGGATCTCGAGTTCCTGCTAACGGTAAAAGTGGACAGGACGTTCCCATCGGTGCGGCAGATGACCCGGTATATCCAACCGACATCGGAGTCTTCACAGGTGGAGGGATCTTCGCGGCACGGCAATCTTCTCGCGATGTAACTGGTCGTGAGGGCCGCGCAGTCTCCTGGATCGTCGGAAGGGGATGATGCGGACGATCTGATGGTGTTGAACGTGGGCCGGACTGAGCAACCATAGGCGCAGTACCGAGATTGGATGTGTTCCCAGTGTTTGGTAGATGGAAAGGCTGAGCGTGACTAAAGACTGAGGAAGATGGAGGGTATAATGAAGTATCTGTCTGCTTTGAAAAATCAAGGTGATCGTCCCGGTGCCGGCGAGGTTTACCGCTGTGTTCGCGCGGAATCTTGTTGCCGTCTTTGTCTCGTTCGCTGCGGTAGCCCATGTTGATGGTTGCAGGTGTATTATGTGTATGGAGTAGTGCTTGGAGAGTGGTTGAGAGTTGTGTTGACGTTGCCTTTGGAATGATAGTTATGGGTGCTTGGAGTGTTTCAGCAAGTAGACTTTGGAGCCTTCTTAGTAGTCGGCAGGGATGGCGAGTGAATCTTGAGGCAAGGTTCCTGACGACTGCCTGCTGAACCACTGCATTTGCCAGAGCCGGTTCGTTGAAGCCTTGCCTAGTGATAGCAGTTCTGTTGATTACATGTGAAATCTTTTTCATTCTTGTCATGATGAATCGTGGGCTACATGAAAAGGTAGCACGGCCATGTGCATCACTGTTGAAACTTTGAAAACTTGTGAAGTTTACAGCTTCATATTCTTGCGCTGCTATGGATAACACGCTTGGACTTAGGATCCGGAGGACGCGTACTATGTGCAGGTATTTTGTCACGGTTGAGGGCATCTCCTGCCTCCGTGCAGTGGCACCTCACCTCTGGTGAGACGAGGCTGCTTTTCCTGCACTAGCGCTGTTTACAGCTACCCATATATACATACCGTTCGTAGCTTCACCCGATACAACCTCAGTTCAATCCTCGAATCTTCCCGCACTGCTTGCACTCACTCCGACATATTTAGCTACCATGTGTGTCACAGTGTATGTGTTGGTGAAGAACGCGATTGGAAAGTCGTACGGTGTCAGAAACCACTAAGTCAGAATTGAAGTGCATACTACCTTGCTCATGAGGTCAAGTTGCAATATTAATGCCAAACAATTACGTCTTTGGTGAGATGGATTGGCAGGAAGCGATTGGTGCAAGACAGCGGTAGAATTACGTCATCTTAAAATGCACGCGAAAGACCGTACTCCGTCGCGCTTATGTCCCCAGCTTCTACACCTCAGAAGTGTCACTGCATCAAAATACCAAAGCTGCTAATGCGTTCACATTCGACACCAAAACCAAATTCACATCACGGAAGCGTAGAATTCCGCCGTTCAATTCGGTGCCATCCACGAACATCGCCAGGAGCATACAGCTGAACGAACAGGGCATGCCTAGGGAGGCCATATGCTATCTCCCAAAGTCCATCATATTTTCGCTGTTGGACGTTGAGAAGTATCTCGGAGATGATGTGTCAACTCCGAGTGCACACCGAACAAACTGCGAAGAGATGCCGCTCGATTCGAAGTGGGCTGATTCCTTTCGGGCCTTAGTCTTGTTTGGCCCAATACAGACACAATCATGCCACTTTCAGGATCTCGAGCGCCTTGGACTCTTCGCATTCACAAGTCCGTGGCCGAGGTTAAGGTTTTTGTTTGCGGTGTTTAATTTTGGTCGCGTGCACTCTTTGGTGTTGTTCTTCATTTTCGTCTTTCATCGTGAATTTGCTCTCCTCGACTGTTTCTTAACATTTCAGTTCTCAATCAACTCTGCGCGGTGTAACTCTCTATCAACCACTCGGCATTTCCGACCCAAATCACTGCCAATACCTGCGCATCAAAAGCGCCACCAACACCAAGCACAGCCACAAAACAACAATATGCTCATTACTCGCGGCTTTTCGCTTACGAACTTCGTCATCGGCTCTTCGGCGCTTTGTTTCCAGATATTTGTGCTATACCCATGGCACCATAAGCTCGATGCAGAATTCACCGAACTACGAAAAGAGCACGCCAGATTATTGGAAGACACGCACAATAAGCACCGGAACGAGCTAAGGGGCATTCGCGAACAATTGGTGTTACTGAATGAGAGGAAGGACAAGAGTGGGAAGTGGTGGTGAACGATGCAACTACAAGTAATGCGAGGCGGTGCATGCCCCTGATTCTGGACGGCGTTTACTGAATTTGGTATGACATCCAGACTAATTACTCACAACATACTGATTCAGAAACAGGTGTCATGGTTTGTAAGACGAGCATCTTGCGCAGCTAGAGTTGGTAATAATATCATTTCTCATCAAACCGGTAGCCACCTCCAACTTGCCCTTGGCATCCGACGCCTGAAGCTGTCTGGATCGAGACTCAACGCTTGTCGAACTAAGCGATCTGCATCCAGCCATTATCCCGGCTACCAGTAACCCCACGCTACGTACTTGTGGTGAGTCTGCGATCATGCGAATGACCTTTGCTGCGCGTCGCGTAGTAGGCAGCCACAAATACTGTGGTCAACAAAACCGTCTTCTACTGACGTCAACAGCATGCAACGCGGCATTCGATGTAACACTGACCTTGAATTCTTGAATTTTTGAATTCTCTACCAGTTTGCAAAGTACACCTCACGTCGGACGAGGACCAATGCCATGAGCATCGGATCCCTTCGGATCGGTCCATAGTGCGGAGTCTGCGGCCGTTGTATGTCCGCCCGAGCTATCTTTGTTCAGCATCTCTGTACCCAATTAATTTTAGGCGAGCACGCAACCTGCTTATTCGCACGTTGGTGTCTGAAGTGCAGTAGAGCTGTAGCAACTAGTACAAAAATGGGCGTGCAGGTTGGGAAAAGAGCAAGAATTGCAATGATATTGTCCCGCGACCAGGTCATAGTTAAGAAATCTATGTGAGCAGGCTTCAAGGCTGGCGCGATCAAGGACAATTTGAAGAAAGTCGAGCGGTGCTGCTCGCCGTTCCCAAAAGCCTAACATAACTCCAGCGAGATCAGATTTCCAGTTGGAAAGGTCAATTCAGATTTGTGGTCCTTCCCCAGGTATTCCAGATTTCAGAGAGCCGTGACAAGATAGTTGGGGCTGTGCGGCCAAAAGCAATGATGCGGCGGTTGAGACTCAGCCGCATCGGTGAGGACAAAACAGATTGGGCTTGCATGTCGAGCGGGGCTATATTACTGTAGCTACCACCATTGGCTCGAGACATATGCATCGGGTGGCTCATTTCAGATTTGCGGTATGCCGGATTGAAATCAGATTTCGGACGTCATCTCTATCACGTGTTTCTCCGGACAATACGCCCCTCTATCAGCCTGGCGTGTTTCGATCAACACTTGCAGCTCACTTTCTTTTGGAAGGGATACCGTTCCACGAACATCTACGATGGAGAAGCGGAATTCGCCTCGAATACCAGAGGAGACGTGGAAGCACTATGAGAACATCATTTTCCTTCTGTATGTGATACAGAGTAAGGCTTCAACGGCCCCAGGTGTTGTCAAAGACATCATGACCATCAAATACAACTTCACCGCCACGTAGGTCTAAACTTCCGCTCTGACTCCCCCATCGTGATGAGGAAATTTGTGTTAACATACTATTAGCAAAGCGAAGTATGAGAGGAGGCTGAAGAAATCGAGTCTTCACAAAAACAGATCTGCAAACAATCGTCGGGCGACTCTATCGAATATTAGCCAAGGGATCACTGGGAACAGCGCCATTGCGCGCCAGCCCAGCACGTATGGTGAAAGTTGGCATGCGGAAGGTATTAATTACTCATGGCTTAGGTGAATCAACGTACTGACTGTTGTCAGTAGCTTATACAGTTTCACGAGACATTTCATTTAGAACACGTTCTCGATATCTAATCAGTGCTACTCTTAGCGAGGATCTGGATAACCTGGAAAGATTCCTCGATATGGGTATTGAACCGAACTCTCCAGTAAAAGTAGTTTCCGGGAAGGAACAGATCCTCGCTACCGCACTCAGCACTTCGATCGCCCATGGGTCTCCGGAAGTATTGAAGATATTAGAAGAGCAAGATTGTACATTGGGACTGATCGAGAACCCGGATGGGATTATCTCCGCTCTTGTCGCAGCGTGTGAGAAAGGGAATGCCGATCTTGTTGGTAGACTTCTCGCCCTTCGAGATTTCCCAGTCTCAGTGGAAAAGATGTTAGCACATTCTCCTCGTACAGATTCCCTTGAACGAGCCTTTCACATCGCGACCGAAGCAAGTTATGAATCTATCTGTCATCAGTTGCTCTCCAGGGGCTTAAGCCCGAGAGCAAATTGTCTCGACGCAGCCTACAGAAGCAGGCAACCGAAACTCGTTGAACTCTTCACCAATGTGGTAGATCCGACTGGAGGAACCTTCTATGCTGCAATGAAGACAGGAAAGAGGAAAGATTCAGAGGATCTTCTACGCCTTGGAGTTCCTATTGACAAAAGTTTCGAGCTAAACGACGATGATATTGAAAATCAAGATCTCACCGCGCTGTTTCCTGGCCAGCATCATTGGAAAACAGCGTTACTAGGCGCTGCAATAAAGGCACAAAGCGCAGTAGTAGTAGACGTTCTCCTCGCTTATGGCGCACAAGTCAATCCCCGAACCGGGTACGACGGCCCCCCTGTGTTCACTACTGCACTTACGGCCAGTGTCATCAAACAAAATATTCCCCTTCTTGTAGAACTGTTACGTGAAGGAGCAGATCCTTTCGTTGATAGCGCTATCTATGTGGCCGTCGTGTATGGACTGGAAGTGTGAGATTCAAAGGGTTCTTGATGATGTTGATGATTGATTGTGTTGTAGTCTGATCTATGAACAGGTAGCTATTATCCCCCGCCCTTGTGTGACCAGCTGCGCGATCCATTCCATGCAGTTACATTCCATGCAGTTCCATTCCAGCCGAGCCTGTGTTACGGCCAGCCTTGCTCATATCTGACAAGAAGACGTCATTCAACTCCGACTTCTTGAACTCAAGCGTCGATGCCCTCGTGGCTCCATTTCCTTCGGCCAAACTGCCTTGCTCTGGGCGATTCATATCGGCAATATGCATTTTATCGAAACACTCGTCAAAGAGGTCAACACAAGCGGACTAGTGGATGCACGAACTCTTGCGAGCGAGAAAAAGAACCCACGCCGTTCAGGCCAGAGTCTTTTATGGATTCCTACTATCAGCCCTGCGAGTAGACGTTCTACTCCACCGCCACCTCCCCCGTCCATTTCGCCAATCACTGTCGCAAGTAGCGTTTGGTTCGTTGAGGCTGGGGTTGACGAGTCCGATAGGGGAGGCTATACGTATGGAATGTGCAAAGGATGGCCCAATGCAGGTACTGCATCTCATCTTACCCTGGGTCAAAGATCTCAACGGCGTAGTCGCAAAAAATACAGAGATTGGTAATCTGACTGGACTTCTCTACGCTATAAGACTTGACTCCCTGGGTACAGTTCAGAAATTGGTCAAAGCCGGTGGAGGTCCATCCTTTCCGGCTCGAAGCAGCATCAATTGTACAGCTCTCCAGACAGCAACAGAAGTTGAAAACAAAGAAATTGTCGAGTATCTTCTCGCACAGTATTTCGATCCGAATGAGCCCCCGGCAGCCCGATCTGGGGCCACTTCCTTGCAAATAGCAGCCATCAAGGGATACGTTGGAATCGCGTCAATTTTGATCAATGCTGGAGCAGAAATCAATGCCAAGCCCGCTTTGCTGTACGGCAGGACGGCCTTTGAGGGCGCTACTGAGCATGAGCGCATTGAAATGATGGTCTTCCTGGTGCAACATGGCGCAGAACTTCTCTCGAATGACAAACAACAGTATCGACGAGCTGTTCAGTTCGCTAGAGAAAACGGCCAACCTACTGCGATACAGCTCGCGGACGAGCTACTCAAGAAGGTCTTGGAGATTCAAGGGGCAAGCGATCCCGGAGCAGGAAAAGGGGGGACAAGCCCAGGGACAAGCGAGTTCGGGACAGATCGGGGCGTGTGGAGTGTATCTAAATTTCTCAATACAGACCTTGACGTTGGGTTTTAGGGGCAGCAGGACTGTACACATTTTCTCATTTTCCTTTGGATCTGGCTTTTCTTTGTATCTTTGGAGCTCGGTAGTATATATTACACATAATACACGAAGATTCTCAACGCACGCTACATGTGATGATTATTCTCTTGATCATGAACATAAGTGCTACATCGTCGCTAGCCCACGCCCTTCTCACACTATAACTTAACTCTACTGTAGCATGAAAGTCGTAGTTCTTTTCGTTCCGAGCTCACCAAGCCGCAATAATCTCACACTAAACCTCCATAAGCGTCTCTTTCGACTACCTCTCAAATAGCTTGCAGAACACAGTACTTTCCTTACTGTATTTCGCCAACCTTGTTCGTCAGAAACTCTTTCCACTCCCACTACACGTTATTTGTTCGTCATTATGGAACTCGCCAACCAACCCTGCCGCACGGTAGTGCTCTCTCACCAAACCTCTCACGAGGATAGGACTCTTTTGGTTACGTCTCGAAGAAGTTCAGAACTCTTCTCGATCTACTCGTGTAGCTGCAGTACTCTCTTCGACACCCAAACTCAAATTGTACTGCTCTCCTTTCACTGCCTCCAAATATTGTTTACCTGCCATCATGGAACTCGCCAATCAAACCTGCCGCGCTGACCGTCGCAAGTGATTTGTCTCACCTCGAGTAGCAGTACAATGCTCTCTCAACAATCCAACGAGAAGAACGACCAGACCTCATCGCAGGATTTGCCAACTTGCCGTGCCTAGTGTCTTGTTGTAACTTTAGATATGGCGTCCACTTATATCTGATAGTACTAATACTCTCTCTACCACCCTTCACGAGATGACTGAACTACCCTCGCAGCACTCACTCGCCACTCTTTCCTCACAAAGCACTCGAACCCACCTCAAACAAAAGTCTTCACCAATCACACTCTCCAGTCACTCTCGGCTTCACATCCATCTCCAAGCAAAAAGCTTCGAACTTGATCGCAAGACGTTCATGCCTCGCATTCTCATCTCCTAGCTATATACATCTTACACTTTTATTCCATCCGCTTCTCCCATTTCACACACCACCAGGCATCTTCCCCTCCCACCCCCTCTTCCTATACCCCAGCGTTCCCGCCGGCACTACCCTCCACTCCCTCGTATCCCCGACCCTACCCAATCCCACATCCCTCCCCTTCCACCCCTCGCCCCTGAGTCCCCTCGCCAGATTCCACGCACCAGTGATAACATCATTAACGCCTACGCCATTGAACTGATTGCCCACAACGCGCAACCGTCCTTTAAACTCCTCACTAATGCCGCGCGAGAAGTCTTTGAGGCGGTCTTCGTACCCAACGGTGTACTGCGGAATGCAGTCCTTGCTGAGATTGACGTATGACGCGGTGGGTTCCTGGGTGATGCCTAAATGTCTCTTGACAACGCTCTTCGCCATTTCTAATCCCTCCTCCTCGCTCGGATACGAGGCCCAGTCGTTCCACCAGTGGCCGCCGAGCATGACGGTCAATTTCGTGCCGGGGACGGAGTCCTGCCCGCGGATGGCGGAGGAGTCGAATATGACGCCGAGTGCGCGCTCGGGATTTTGCTCGAACGGGACGGACTGCGGGATTAGGTAGCCGAAGCCGGCGGGCGTGAGGTCGGGGGTTGGGTAGAAGAGGTTGATGGTTTGGACGGTGATGTAGGGGGTGAGAGAGGGGGAACGGAGGGTGGAGATTACGAGGTCATAGTCTGCGGATTTTCCGTTGTCGGATGTCTGAGGGGAGTTAGTGGGAGTCGTTTGGTAGGGATGGAGGGAGACGTACGCCTGTGACTACTTGCACGCCTGGTTTGCCGTCTTCGAGGGGTTTGGTCGATTGGACTGGGCTCTCGGTGTATATCTCCACATTGCCCGTCTTCTTGACTGCCATCGCTAAGGCTTGGTACAATTGCTGCAGCCCATTCTTGAACGTGAATGTGCTCGCCTTCTTCAGATTCTCAACGTATTCATCTTGCAAGTCGAATTCATCGTTCATAGCCTCCGCCGCCTCAACATCGTACGGATGCGCCAGCGTCATCAGCTGGCCCTTCTCATCTTGCTGCATTTTGAAGTACCCAGCCATTGCGCTGCCGTATTTGCCTTCGAGCTGCCACGCCGTGCTGAGCAGCGTCTTCGCACTCAGATTCCAGATATCCCCAGCATATATCCCGTGGAAGACCGCAGACACAAGATTGTTCGCAAATCTCTCATCCACCCGCCTGGACAAGAAGCTCCCCACCGTCTCATCCGTCATCGTATCCGGTCGTTTCGGCACCATAGGCTCTTTAATCATTCCAAACGCACCCGCCATAATCCCACTCCTCCACAGCGAAATGAACTCGCCCAGACTCGGTATCTGAGAGGGCAATTTATTCAAGCGGTCGGGATAGTAAATGTACCGATTCTTCGCAGCCGGTTCGTCGCGATACGTATACGTCATGTCCTTCTCGAGGTCCAGTTCCTGACACTACCACACCAATTAGCTCCCCCCTTCCCTCACACTACCAGATAGGTACAAAACATACCAAATGCGCCGTAACAGTCGCATTCCTCAGCGTCCTCGGCCCCAATTCAAACACCACCTCCCCGCCCTCAACCTGCACCTTCCGACTCTGAATCCACCCGCCAACATCCTTACCCGCTTCGAACAAATGGATCTTACTCTGCGGGAACTCCCGCGAGACAAAGTACGCGCTCGACAGACCCGCGACCCCACCGCCCAGAATGGCAATGTTAGTGGGATGCGCGGTCGACGACGAGTAGCGGTGTTGCGTGCATAATGCCGAGGCGATGGGCCGGATGGCGGATTGCCTCAACGTGGATGAGACATGCCTCGTAAGCCGCATTGCCGGTTGTAGGGAGCGAGAGTTGGCGCGGGGGTGGAGGGAGCCATTGCGGGACGGGGAGTGAAGTGGAAGTTGCGGACGTGGAGAAGTCCGTGCTCGGCCCGCCGTCATTGATTGAGCTTTTTTGGTGGGAGGTCAGCCCTACCGCATGCATGATGGCGTCTTAGCTCGGCGCGTCAGGAACGGGTGTTTGTCACGAATTTGTTTGCATGGAGGGAGGGAGTTTGTACAGAGAGAGAGGCAGCCACTCAAGGCCGCCGAGAAACGTGATCAGTCCATTTTCCCGATGGCAATGCCACCTGGGGCAACTGCCAGACCTCCCAAACTGTCAACGCCGCCGCATCTAGCCATGCCGTATCCAACAACTATAGTACACATGCTCATCCACCCTATGCAGCCTGTCCCGCTCCCACCGCCAATGGTATCATATCCTTCACAATTCCATCCCAATGCCCTAGTCAATCTATGACATCACATCCACGCTCTCGTTCGCTGGTGTTTGGCCCGGAATGATGGGCTCTTCCGGCATATCTTCGTCCACAAACTTCCTTTCACTAACGTGCTCTTTCGCATCGCCTTCTTTTTGGGCGACCCACTTGTTGGTGGTGTTCTTCTTCTGTCCGGGCTCGTGCTTGAACGTGCAGCGGGGGTTCAAGCAGGGGTTGAACTTGCACTTGGTCGTTGTGTGGTGGAATGGACAGTCTGTGGTAGTGCAGTCACCACCGTTGCGGCAAGGTCGCTCGGTGGGATGCTTGTATGGGCAGTTCTCGGGATCGCGGCAGTTGGGCCAGAAGGCGCATTCTTGCTCTGACTGGAACTTCTGGCGCTGCGCTGGTGACGGGTGCTTGCCCACGCACTTCTTGTTTTTGCACGCGGCGCCAAAGTCGCATGTGTCGTTCATGTCGACGGGCGTGGCGGGCGGAGCGGCGGGCGATTGGTGGACGAAGTGGCAGTCTGGGTTGGAGCACCTCAGGTTGAACTTGCACATGGTCGAAGAAGGCTCTGGGCGGGCCGTCTCAACCTCCATACCGTCGCAATTGCCAGCCGCAGCGTCTCCCATAGTCTCGTCTTGACCCTCCTTCTTTGTGAACTTGGTGGAAGCGTGCATCCCTCCGCGGTGCGGTCGGTCCATGCGCGACTGGTGCGGCTTCTTGCCACCGCGACCGTTCGAATTGAAGTTGGGGTTAACGAATCCACCTGGAGTAGCCCCCGAGAAGATCTGCTGCATCATCTGGGCTTGCTGCTCGTACATTTGCATCAGTGCCATCTGCTGCTGGGGGTTGAGACCACCGCCAGCCATGCCGCCCGGTGTGCTCATTGATGGCATCCCTGGCATGCCGCCCAGAGGCATACCGTTCATGCCACCACCCATGTTGAGGTTGGCGTTGCCCATTCCACGACCGTTCGCCATGGCTTCCATACCGCGTCCGACGTTTTGTCCGCGGGGACCTCTCGGTGGAGCGCCAGCATGTGAGTTGGTTCTTCCGACGCCACCACCGCCTCGAACACGATGTAACGCGTCATCGCTGCGCATGTTTCTGTTTATTTGGTTGAGCATGCGACCGCCACGTGCAGGACGCGCTGCTTGTGAACCGCTGCCGTTGCGCATGGCGCGTGGGCCGGTGGGACTAAATACTATCAGTACATGTCGCACACGAGTGAAAGGGGCTGGAAGATAGGACTACTTACACGCTGCCGGATGCCGAATCTACGCCTTCCATGTCGGTGTCTTGTGTTGGCGCAGAACCGTCGTCTAATGCGCTGTTCATCTGCTCGTCGTTGGCTGGCGCGTTCTGTGCGTCGCCGCCACCTAATTGTCGCTTCATCACATCGATCTGCTCGAACAGCCATTGCGCAAATTGCTGTGTCTCTGTGTTTTCTGGGCCCAAGTCGAGGAGGTCGCTTGACAGTTCCTGCGCGACTTGTGTCTCATTCTTGTCGTTGGCCAGCATCAGGAGAATGTAGTCGAAAAGCGTCGTGTCGTCGCCGCCCGTCGTCCACCCGAATTCGGCCAACTTGGGTTGCACAACTTGCTGGAGCTGAGCCGCTAAAGGCGACTCGACTGAGAAATCGGCCATGTCGAGGACGAGGTGTGATAGGAATGCGTCGAAGGACTTGGAAGAGAGAAAGGTGGTAGAAACAAAGGGAGCACGGGAAGGCGCGTCTTCAGGTGCGTATTGTCGTCGCGCTCTTATCGTAAAGTACGTGGAGATGACTTCGTTACTCGTGACAGTGTATTGCGCGTGGTGGGGTGGGCGTGTTCGGTGGTTGTGTGATGGCGCAGTTGTCAATCATGGAAGGAAAACGGATGACTTGATTGATTGCCAAGCATTGTGCGCACGGATGTTTTCAAGGTTGCTTCAGTCAGGAACCCGCACAAGCTCGAAGTTAGAAAACAGAGATTCGTCGCTAGTGACTCGGACTGCGAATTGTGTGCCCACAAATTAGTCTGATTCACGCATCCGCACTCCAAGCCTTGTCAGCGCCTCGAGGGATGTCTAGACTTCGCACGATGAAGGCTGTCACAAATCTGGTCGCCGGGTCTCGATGCATTTATAGATAAACATCACGCTTCCTGGCCTGCAAAAGAGATAGGGAGTCTGGGGAAGATGCGATACTAGCAAGAGCTATCCAAATACTTCATGGGGAATTTCAGGGTCCGTTTGCTCGTGTTGTCGGGATCTCCTATGCAACATCGCGCTGCGACCTATAAGCAGGTTGCTACTCTCTTTTACCAGCCGCACAGGAACAGATCGCGGGGCTTAAGCGATTTCAGGAACTCCCAGCTGCAGGCAAGAAGGCTGACGTGCAGCCAAGTGACTACCGGCAACCTGAGGGTGGAGCAAGATGCACACGTTGTACGGCCCCGGTTCTCATCGTCCGATGCTCGGTCAGTCAAGTGTGACCTTCCCTTCCGGCTTTCCTCATGTCGCCACCATACAGCCCTCGTCAGCTGTATCCAATGCCCTTCAATCTGAACGACAAGATGATAGCCTCGCCCTTCTACGTTGTTGGTATTATATGTACAATCCGCAAGCGCAGTTACGCGAGTCGGGTGGCCAATCACGAGGTAATCCGCAAAGTGATATTGCGAAGGATTTCGCCCTGCAGTGACAATAAGCTAGATGCATCCACTATTGGTGAGAGTAGTCGCTAATGGAGCGGGCTGCTTACTGGCATGAGACTTCTTCCTCGTGAAGGTTGCAGCTCATCTGACCCTAGACGCTATTGGCACAGCTCTCCGTATAAATTGGTTCCCTAGAGCAGCTCGCATCTCTTCAACAGCTCCACCAGTCTAAAGCCCAGGTAGAGTGATCTTCTTGGCTGCCATCGACTATGAAGCTCTCCGGTGGTATCTTACTCGGCGCATCGATCGCAGTCGCCTCTGCGGGTCCTTTTGAGCCATCCGACTTCAATGTGACAGATGCCCTCATCAAGAACGGGGTCGATGTATCCTCTGTGCCAGGTCTGGCAGGTTTCGTCGGACGCTCGTCGAAGAGCAGCTGCACAATAGCTGTAGGCCCTATCTTGAAGGCAAGCAGCTTTGGTACGGGTCGAAGACTAACACTAGTCGCAGTGCAACAGCCTCAACTTCCTGTTCGGAAATAGCAGTGTGCTATTCGAAGGCAACTCAACATACGATACCTTCACCAGCGCATACTGGTCAGGCCAACAGGGCCAAGTCAATCCCTTCTGTATCTTCAAGCCTACGCGCGCCCTCCAGGTTTCAACAACTGTTCTCATATCACGATTGACGCAGTGTCCCTTTGCTGCCAAGAGCGGAGGACATGCTGCGTTTGCAGGAGCGTCTAGCATTCAAGGTGGGATCACGATTGCTCTTGAAGAGATGGACTCGATAGTGTTATCAGCAGATAAGAAAACAGCGGCCATTGGACCGGGCAATCTTTGGCTGAGGGTGTACGAGACACTCGAGAAAGAGAGCTTGGTAGTAATTGGCGGTCGAGTAAGCGTTTGAATCTGCACACCATGACGAGCGGATCAGTGCTAAAACATTCACAGGTACAAGACATTGGCGTATCCGGACTGACTCTTGGTGGAGGCATCTCTCACTTTGCAAATATGCGCGGCTGGGCATGCGACAATGTGGACTCGTACGAAGTCGTGACAGCCTCTGGCCTCATCGTAACCGCCAGTGCAACAAGCCACCCGGATCTCTACTGGGGTCTACGAGGCGGTGGCAAGAACTTCGGCATCGTCACGAATTTCAAGTTCAGAACATTCGCCCAAGGACCAATGTGGGGTGGCCCGCGCCTGCTTCTCGAGCCCGAGTTTGATGCAGTATACACGGCATTTACCAACATTGCCCAAAACTCAGCCAAAGACGTTAAAGCAGCCCAGATAGCTTCCTTTGGGGTACAAGATGGATTTACTCTCTGCATCACCGAGATCGAGTACGCGGACCCGACTCCCTGGCCCGCGATCTTCGACGAATACAAAGCCATCCCAGCAGCCCAAGACAACACCACCATCGCCAATCTGTCTACGTTGACGCGCAACTTGGGCGGCGGACAGCCAACCGGCGCCCGACAGACGTACTGGGACTGGACGTTTAAGCTCGATCGCGACTTCATGAAGTTCAGCGTCGACACGCTGTTCGAACTTGTACCCACCATCGCCGATGCACCCGGTGTCCTCCCTGCCCTGTCCTTCCAAGC
The DNA here is from genome assembly GCA_022559985.1 of Parastagonospora avenae f. sp. tritici 18332-5. Classification (NCBI taxonomy): domain Eukaryota; kingdom Fungi; phylum Ascomycota; class Dothideomycetes; order Pleosporales; family Phaeosphaeriaceae; genus Parastagonospora; species Parastagonospora avenae. The sequence continues at coordinate 1,085,687 of JAFJTR010000002.1, forward strand.
TATCACCGTCCCCGCGATGCAAGGCATGCAGCAAAACGGCGGAAACGCCCTCGGCCTCGATCCCTCCGGCGGGCCCATTCACATCGCCAACCTTGCCCTGAAGTGGGACGATCCAGCCGACGACGAGCGCATGTACTCGTTCAGCAACACCTTGTGGACGCGGCTCAGGGATGAGGCGACGAAGAGAGGATTGCAGAACGATTTCATTTACATGAACTATGCGTCCCCGTGGCAGGATCCGATTGCGAGTTATGGGGAGAAGAATAAGAAGAGGTTGAAGGAGGTGGCGGGTGTGTATGATCCGACGGGGATGTTTCAGAGGTTAGCCCCAGGGTACTTTAAGCTTGAGGGGAAGCCGTTTGGTGATTTCCCGGCTTGAGGTTTGAATGGATAGTAGTTCATATACGAAGCCCATGAGCTTTAAGATGCGAATAGATCAACTCGGGTGGATCACGTGACTATCTGTCCACTGGACTCCAGACGGTATCAATGGACAAAACTAAGCATCATAGCACGCTCAGATACTCTTCAGCAGTCCTTTCATCTGCTGCATGTCCAATCGTTCTGGATATCGCTGTCAAACGTGGTTGCCGTGTGACGACGGCTCCTTCTCAGCTTCAACCGAGCCGTTCGTTCTTGCAACGTCTGATCACGACTGAATCAATAGTACTGAATCATTGAATGGAAAGTATTTGGGTGCAGTCCGTTAATACACATATGGATGCCGTGTCCTATTGCGGCTCCGCTTTCGGTCCGCGATGAAGGAAGCGCATCGAAGCCGTCCACGGGTGGGCTACGACAAGGGCGACCCAAGCTTAGTACGCTCGGACCATCAAGCTCGGACCAACACTACGTCTTTCTCCAGGGCTTGCCGTCTGCTGCTTTCAACATCATCACCAACTCACCCACAACTGCGACTTGTCTCACCTGCAAGTCCCGTAGCACGACACCAGAAAGACAGCCTACAATCATTGCAAGATGTCCCGCGGTGGTGGTACCACGCTCTACGTCACCGGCTTCGGCCACGGCACCCGCGCTCGCGACCTCGCCTACGAATTCGAACGGTACGTTTCCTGAACCTCGCCCAACTCGACCGTCGTCCTCCCTTCCCCGTCCATCTCCGTCTCCTACCGTGTATCCCTCACCCCTGCGATCCTGTCTCGGCGGCTCGATGTCGCGCGACCCCGTTCCTCCCGTAGCAAACTCATCGCGTGCGCGCCTGCACCCGCGCCTGAACCCGCTCCTTCCTCGCACCTTCCGCCCCGGATTTACCACCATGCACTCTCTGACAACCTCCAAGCTATGGCCGCCTTGTCCGTTGCGATATTCCCGCGCCGCGCTCTGCTTCCAGCAGGCTGTAAGTACATTCGCTTCCCAGTCACAGGCAGCCGCTAACCCGCCAGCTTCGCATTTGTTGAGTACGAGAGCCGTCGCGATGCCGATGACGCGTACCATGAGATGCACAACAAGCGCATTGGTCGTGATGACTTGCTAAAGATCGAGGTGCGTCAAACCTCAGCCGTTCAAGAGCTTGACCTGTTCTAACAGATTAGGTGCAGTGGGCACGCACCCCTCCGTCCGCATCCTGGCGCTTCGACTCTGGCCGCGACCGCCCCCGTGGCGAGCGCTCTGAGCGCGGTGAGCGTAGCGAGCGTGGAGGCCGCGAGCGCTCCCCTCGTCGCCGAAGCACTTCTCCTCGCCGCGACCGTGAGGCCTTCTCTCCTCGCAAGGACGACCGTCGCGAGCGCGACTACGACCGCCGTGACCGTGACCGCTCTAGGAGCCCCAACGGCGACCGCGAGATGAAGGACGTGCGCGATCGCGAGGACGACCGTGGTGACCGCGACCGCGATGAGAGGCGCGAACGTGATCGTGAGGCCGACGCTCCTGCCGAAGTCCGCAAGGGTGAGCATACCGATTCTGACTACGACGACATGATCTGATAAACGACAGCCGAATCTCCTCCTCCCCCAGTTGTGCACGAAGACCTCGACGTTGCTGAGTAGGGCTGAATTCCTGCTCCTCTTGGCGCGCTTTCTCCGCCTACTGCGGTGGTCTGATGGTCTGCGGTCACTATGTTCACTTCCCAAATTGGTTTAAGTATCGGTGTTTGAGTAGCTGAAAACGGTGCATGGGCTTTGTTCTTTCTTCGGGTGGCGGCTAGCTATACTGCTCGGCCCTGCCACAGGTTAATCATATCAGGTTCGAATCTCACAATGACGATCGATACCGGCGATTCCTTCTCGAAGCGATCTGCTTTCCTGTTCTCGATCCATCAGTCTCGACTCGGTCGACCCATCCTCTGCCTGTACTCTACTCGATCGATTCGTAGAACGTCGAACCTTTCCTCCCTACATCCCTCATCGATTCACCCGCGATTCTGACCCACCCGATCCATCCGCCGTACCCTCCCGATGCGAACGCACACTTACGAAGGTTTGTACATTCTTTCCTGGTCATTCTTCAATTTTGCTGTGCTCGTGAATTGTTCTGGTGTGGGGCCTTGTCAATCTGCCCGTGGTCGCCACCGATGCCATGATAATGTGCCAGAATGTGATTAGCGAATCCAACCTCATGGAACACGTATACTGCAATATTGATCACTAATCTGAGAGTATTAACTTGCTGCAAAACATTATGTGAACACCTTACAGGCCTTGCTATATCTTGACATTTACGTTTTTGTGCGACTCAATCCTCACCAAGATAATACACCGCCTTACACCCCTCCCCAAAAATCCTTTCTATTCACACCCCGCCTTCGCTGCTTCCAATGTACTTGACCTCCGCGTCTTACCACGGCTTAGTATAAGAAAGTACATCTAACGAAGCCTCTCCGACATTCCCCAGCGGAGGCCGGAAGTCCTCGTCGAATGTCAACAGGTAGTGAAAGCCCTTGGTCATGTCGCTATTCTTAGGACGACAGCGCCACCGGGGTATATCATCTATGCTGATTTTGTATTTGCGCACGTAGAACAGGTCGTGATCTAATAGCCCGCGGAGATTATCTGGGGTGGCGTGAGCTGTCGACGTAGGGGGCGAAGTGGATTAGTATCTCTACTTCGGTGGGGTTTGAACATTTGGGTGGTTGTGTATAGACGTAGCGCCATTTTAGAGCGGGGTTTATATGGTGCTTGGGAAGATGAGATGAGGAGTCTTGGGGACGATGTATTATTGCTATGGTGAAGGAGTATTTCTCGATGACTGGGTGTAAGTTGGCAGTCGGTTTATACGTTGTGCGTCTGCCCCACGTGTGAGTCGCTTGAGTCGATGGTTTTATGAGCCACACGTACTGTTGTGTGTCTGTGTTTGCAATGAGCTCTAGTGTAATACTATATTGTTGGCATGTCATAATAATCCAGCGCCAGTCATTGCAACTAAGTCGTCTGCTCATGCTGTATGACTGTGCATAATTATAAAAGACACTTCAGGGTCTGCAGAAAAAGCTCTGCACTAACAGCTACGACTTACAACAAGCAACTATCACGACACAACCACAGAACCTTGACTATTATTGACCCTCACGAACACTTCAGTATACAGCACAGTCAAGGAAATAACATCCTCCACATCCACTCCGAAGATGAGAAACTACTTGGCACCTATAGCCGTCGTCGAAGGACAAGTATCGCAACACAAAACACCCAAAGAATTCCGCGAACGCTTCGAAAAGCCGGAGAATAAGGATACTTTACCCTTCGTTTTCGTGGATGTTCCCGCGGTCAGTCCATCCACAATACCAGCGGGTATAGACTTGGGGAACGGCTTCAAGTACGTCTTATTCTACGGCCCAATAAATCATTTGCATGCGTCTACGGAATGGTCTCCTTCGGAGCGTGCTCCGTCAGGTTCCGAATGGATATATGCGCAAGTTCGTTTCGGCGACAATCACGGTGAATGGGGTTACTGGGAGGCTATAGGTGACGATTGGACAGGGCTCTATTATGTTGGGGGTAACGCTCCGACCACAGATGAAGTCATTCATGCGAATAATCAGTTGAAGAGAGAGGGTTAATAGGAAGTGATGGAAAGGTTTCTTATCCTGCATACACTCTCCAAAGTTTTCAATCCAGACATTTCCTCGCGTGGAAACACAGCGCCTCGTGAACTACAATCATCGAGCTTATTTTATATCTATTGCTAGCTTCGTACGTTGGGAACTTGATCTCAGTCCTCTTCGAAGTGAAAGTATAGCAGTCATTTTTGTAACGGTTTGTATTTGGCTTCTCTTCAGTGCTATGTTCGGTACTAGATAGCATGCTGGACCCCAACATCTACAGATATATAGCACGCTTCTTGTTTCGGTCGCTTAAATAAGGTAACTCTGCTTGTCTTGCATGACATTCGTCGTTCATAAAAATGGCTTCATGTTAGATTAAATAGGTTCAGTGGATGGACCTGGGTTGAAGTGTGATGACTTGATTGATTGTGCTGTCCTCCTGTCTTCTGCTACGTGTTCTGGTTTTTGTTTATGGTGTCACACCTGAGCTTTGTGTTACTTAACTATTCCTAGTCGTGAAGATGATAACACCTAACACCAGCTATCTGACAGCAACTAGTCCTCTAATACGCGACATATCTGACACACCCCTTCAGCTTAGACGATGTGCAAGCTAGGACACTTAGTTGTTGAGTATAAGGCCTTTAAGTTGCTCTTAAATCTCATCGAGTGGCGCTTCATTTGCTACCTCTCTATAGATTACCTCTACTAGTCCGATCTGATAGAGGAAGCCGTTCCATTTGTTCACTAGGAGGGCCTTAGTGAACCTGTCAGCAATTATTTCTGCTAATTAAACGTACTCTACTGCAATTTTGCCGGTAGAAATCTCTTATCTAAGCTAGTAGTTGTGAATGTTAACATAGCGAAGCTTAGTCTGAAGTTTAGATATCTCCTTAGTGACTAGCCGGATAGTTTAGGCGTTGTTGCATTGAATAGTAATTGTAGATTGTGGGAGCTTAATGTTTAGCTCATAGAGTAGTCGTGAGGTAAATATCGCTTCTTTGGCAACTTAGGACAGGGCAAGAAGTTCTGCCTCTGTCGTTGATGTGGTGACAGTGTCTTGCTTGCTTGCTCTCCATGCAATAAGTCCACTAAAAAGCTTGATAGCGTAGCCTTGTGAACTCTTCCTGTCCAGCGTGTTGTCGGCGAAGGAGGCGTCACTAGCTACTTGGAGGTGGTCTTCTCCTCCAAGTTGTAGCGCCCTAGATCTGGTGTCCGCAAGGTACAGTAAAACCCGGTCAGCAGCGTTTTAATGTTCAGTGCTCGGGTTTGATAGGAACTGAGCAAGTCGTGATGTGGCGAAAGCGATGTCGGGTCGCGTAGTCACTGCGGCAAATAGTAGAGATCCAATTTTTCGTTAGTATCGGTTAATCTCGAATGGAGCAGCTAGATCGTGTCGTGGCTTCATCTCGATGGGTGCCATTGGGGTGTCGTGCCTTCCGTCGGTTTGATCGGCAAGGCGGCGTATCTTGTCGATGTACGCTGACTGGGATAGATGTATAAGGCGCTGGTCTCGTTGTCGGATGACCTCCACGCCTAGGAACCATTGGAGATCATGCCCCCCGGTCATGGTATATTTTTCCTGGAGAAGCTTGACTGCATGGTCTGCTTCTTTAGTATATTGTTTATCGTACGCGACGATGATATCATCCACGTAGAAGAAAATGATGATGCCGTCTTTAATCATATAGCATGGCTCGTGCGGGACTGTCGTAAAGCCCAGAGCCTTGAGGGTTGATGTGAACTCCTTCTGCCATAGCAGGGGTGAAATGCGCAGACCGTATAGTGCCTTCTGGACTCGAAGGATCGTCCCTTTCTTCTCGTAGCCTCGGGGCATCCGCATGTATATCTCTCGGTCCATTGTCGCATGAACAAACGCGTTGGTTACGTCGTATTGTTTAAGCTTAAGGTCATGCTTAGCTGCAATAGCTATAAGCATCCTAAGCGAGCGGCTCGCTAACGTAGCAGCGTATGTGTCCTGCGATGTAATGTTTCGCTGTTGATCGCCTCGGACAACTAGTCGTGCCTTGCACTTGATGAACTAGTGATGTTTGTTAAGTTTGTACGTGTACACCCACATGCAGTCCAAGATCTGTTAGCCCGTTAGTTTGATTGATTTAAGGGGTACTTCTCTCTAAGATTTTATCTGTTTGTGACTCTGTAGGTGGGCCTGCTCTGCTTCTTTGAACAGTTCCCCTATTAGATAAGTCTTAAGCTTAGTTCGGCAGGTTAGTGGAGGTAGAAGCTGGCTGTAATGGGGCTTCAAGCCTTTAGCGAGCATCCTTTGCATTTTGGCCTTATCCATTATTTCTCCTCTGTACTTCCTGACTCTCCCGGCTTAAGCTCCTGCCATAAAGGCTGCTGCCTATGGGATAGTTTTGGATGACCCTTGTGGTGTCATTTTTGTAGATGATCCGTGTAGTATCGAATCCATGTGTCCGGCTATTAGTCCTGCGAGCAGTGCTGCTGGTGGCGGTGTAGATGGAGGAGTCGGGTATTGATCCCTGATCTTCCTGCCTTGATAGTAGCCTAGTGGGTCTACTTCGTCCTGGGGATTTGTTTGATCCTCGGTAGGCTCATCCTCGTAGAACAAGTCGGTCTCTGGATTGATGCTCGGAGTGGGCAGTTCAATAGTCCTCACATGAGTGGCTATCTCTTCAAGAGTATTGTGCATGAGGTTGTCTATAAGGTCCTCAATTGTGCCATTAAAGATAGTTTGCTCGTCGAATACTACATCGCAGGTGCTGATAACTTTACCGAGCGATAGGATCCAGATGCGGTAGATGTTTGATGATCGGTATCCTACAAGGTATCCGATCCATGCTTTAGGGTCGAGGCGTTGAAGTCTTGATATGCCTCTATGGGTGTCACTGCTTATTGTAAACGCTTTGCACCTGTATGCCTTAAGGTAGGTAAGGTTTAGTTTTTGAAGTGATGTTACTATTCTGTTGTTAAAAGCGATGTGTGTAAAGAAGATCTCGTATAGAGTCTTCCAGTTGTTGGCGTAGTTTAGTGTTCGGTTGTACAGGTACACTCCCGCTCTTGTGATTTCTGACTATAGTTCCTAGGGTAAGTTAGCATTAAGTCGCATTGCGCGTGACTTCTCCTTGTTTATTCCCCCTAAGCGTTCAGCGCCACTATTTTGAGCTTGGGTATCCGGTGCTGAAGGCTCGACGATGACTCCTATCGATGCTAACCAGCTCTCGACTTGTGATTTAACTGTCGTGATCTTATTATTAGCCTTAATAACCTTAACCGTGATGTTGTAATAATTTTTAAGAAAGAGGAAGAAGTTTGATAGCTTCTTAATGATAGAGCTTGCTGTCCTGTTATTAGTAAAGTAGAGGTCCTATTGCAGTCCTGAGAACTTGTCTGCAACCAGCATTTAGCTCTTCTCCTTTGTTATACTCGTCTCGTAAGAGTGGAAATCAATAGTCAGCCTCTCTCCTAGTCCTTCATTATTGTTTCGTGGAGCTCGGCTGATTTGTCGTCGTGATTTAGCTCTGCCGCATGAGTCGCATTGGACTGTAGTAACTCCCTTCACACGCACCCCTTCAGCTTGCTGGACTAGGTGCTTAATGGCTGCTGGTCCTAGATAGCTGAGTCGCTTGTGCCAGAGCAGTGCAGTTGCCTTTTGTAGGGATCGCTTCGTTCGCGAGTTGTTCGTATGCGTGTAGTATGTGGCTTCTAGCAACACGTTGTGTTCGATCACCCATTGACTGTGTATCTCGCTAAGGTTCCTAATAATTATGCCATCTTAGTACCTTAGTATAGTTAGGTCTTCTTTTATTTCCTACTAAATTCCTATCTGTCTAAGTAGTCGGAAGGAGACTAGGTTGCAGTGTAGATCGGGGCAGATGGCCACGTCATGCAGTACTAGGTTTGTTTCTCCTGTCCGACATCTCATGATTAGATCGATGCTGCCGTATCCCTTGATCTATATCTTCGTGTTACCAGCCTATATAAAGTCTCCGTATAAAGGCGGTTAGAAGTTGCGTATGCGATCGGGATCGTTTGTAATATGGCATGTCGAGCCGGAGTTGAGGATGAATAAGAACTTGAGCGGATAGTCGCTGAAGGACGCGCGGAATGATGCGGCGATAAAGGTAGCGGCGATGATCGTGATTTGCCGGCCTTCAAGTCATTCTCTCTCGATTGTCTCTGGGGTCGGTGTGTGGGACTGTTTCGTCACCGTAGGCGTATTGGACCGCAGTCGGCTTTGCCCTCGCAATATGCCTAGAAACGCAGTGTCATGCTTACGTTTATATTTGATAAGCTCTGTTATAGCTTCATTAGGTTTCCACCAGTCCGGAGCTTGGTCAGGATTCAAATAGTAGCAATCCTTCAGTCCGTGGCGCTGTGAGCAAGCAGGGCATTTTGTGCCTTCAGCTTTAGCAGGCTCATGTTCTGATGGCTGCTTTGACCTGGCATTGTTCTTACCGGTTGGTCGTTGTTGACGAGGTCTTCCCCGGTTCTTAGATAGCGCGCTTTCAGCATGTCAGGCGTCCCCTTCAGTGCTCTGGTTAGATTCACCACCAGCGAGAAATAATGCGTCATCAACTGCGTATGCAGCCTTGTGTTTCCCTATTCTAAGAGGATGATTTGCAACTATATATTCTTAGAAACGTTTCATCATCTCTTTCCTAGTTATGCTAGCTATTAATCTACTATTGTCCTGAAAGTTTATAGACTATATTAGCGCGACTTTGTTTACAGCATGCAGGAAGTCTTTTATAATTGCGTTGATTTGTGTTAACTTAGCGACCTTATACGTTTCTGCTTTAGTTGCTGCTTAGTCGTATTCAGACAACTAGGTGTCCTAATTTGTCGCGCTCCTTATTAGCTTGAGGGAAGCTTAGTAGCGATTGCGGGCTCGTTCTTGCTCAATTTGTTCGTCAACACTAACTGTTAATTTTAGATTGGTGATCCACTAGCGTAGTGGTTGCTTTGGTAGGCAGCACGTTCAGAGTAGATGCGGGGAGACGGTCAACTAGATGAACGCGACGATTTGTTGGAGGCTCGATTGTTCCTTCTTAAACTCGTGGCGATCTCCTTTGTATTGTTCGATGAGTATCTTATAGTACTCTAGGTCTTCCTTAAGTGCCTTCTGTCCTGTTGTTGACAGGTCGGACTGTCGCATCGGTACGTTCACGTTTGCTGCTGGTGTGTAGTCAGCAATTATAGGTGCTCTTATTGGCACCGGTTTGTTCAGCAACGGCTCTACTAAGTCTAGGCTGATCTTGTCCCATATATTATGCACAAGGCAGCGCGCTTGCAGCTGCGCAATCCATCTAGTGTAGTCGGTTTGATCCCGCAGAGTAACTGTCAGGTCTCGTAGGTGTTAGTGCGTCATGATTTCGCTTCGTAGGGGCAGTAAGACTCTTAATTATTAGATTAAATAGGTTCAGTGGATAGACCTAGGTTGAAGTGTGATGACTTGATTGATTGTGCTCTGCTCTTGTCTTCTGCTACGTGTTCTAGTTTTTGTTTATAGTGTCACACCCGAGCTTTGTGTTACTTGACTATTCCTAGTCGTGAAGATGATGACACCCAACACCAGCTATCTGACAGCAACTAGTCCTCTAATACG